>JAQBSW010000626.1:0-182267 GCA_029291075.1 Eudiplozoon nipponicum | reverse complement strand
AAACGAAACGGTATTACTTCCGTTCATAACAAGACAAGCTTGCGTAGAAACTGACTTGGCACGAGAAATGGTAATATGTCGTGTTCTACCGATTGGACTATTATGTCAATGGTTATGTCAATTGGAACATTAGTAAGCAAATACATCCATCGAATGACTCCATACTCTTGTTTTTAACATTCATATCTTGAATTCTGTATATAAACTCAACAGAATCGGCAACGGAATAATTACCTAGTAGTTTGCGCAATGGTTCCAGTATACAAACAGTGGTTGCGCGGGTGGGGAATAAATTAATTAAATCAAGTTTACGATTTTGATATAAACACTTGCCCCATTATGTACATACATTTGATAGTATAAACCAAGCATTGTATAGTGCAAAAAAAGGCAATCCATCCGGTAGACAGGTTTTTCCCCTAATTGGAACTCTTCACGTACTGTCCTGAATTTGCCGCTGACAGAGCCCGAAACTGGGCATTTTTTATTCTGAATTTGTTGCGCTAACAACGCAGTCACACTGTCGAACGCTACACACAATTTTAGCTGCCTATATAGCATACCTTTAAGCTTAAAGTTCAAACTAACCACCCCCAATCTGTCATTATAGAACAGACATCGCGCTACCTAGGTATGTGATATTCAATTGAACTTTTATTTAATTAAATGAAAATTGGTTGCGTGGGCGATGATAACAATTAATTAAATCAAGTTGGCGATCCTGATTATAAACACCTGTTCCATTATGTACGTACATTTGTCAGTATCGAATAAGCATTGTATAATATATAAAAGGCAATTCATCTAAAAGACCGGTTTCGTCCTTTTCGAGAACTCATCACGTAATGTCCAGCCTGACATTGTATTATATATTATTGCGTAATTTGTGTGTTTGTGCATAATCCTGCATGTGGACGCATATCCAAGTGAAATTAAAATGGCCTCATAAAAATACTGGTGATGCACAGGACAAGCACACGTTATGCATGTTTGTCTGTGTGTATGTGTGTGTGTGTATATAATGTGAAGTGATCGGCTAAATATAATTAACTACAAATGCACGTTTATATAAATGAAACGAAAGTTGTTTATGAAAATTCCCCTTACAAAAGTCAGAATTATTGTTTTAAACTTACGTCACTCAATGAGGTATTCAAGAATATCATCCCTGGTAAGGTAGGGACAGTAAACTTTGAAACACCTGTCAAAGAATTGCGTCAACTTAGACAATCGAGCGTTAGTAAAATAGCCAACTTAATTAAGCAAATGAGGTAAAATAAATTAGGGCAAGATACAAATTTATAAAACCGCCTATCAAAAAGAAGATTATAGTAACATTAAAACGAGAGGGTGATGTTCAATATAAATGTTTATTAATAAATATTAAACTCCATAGATAACACGTAATGAAGGATAAAATTAAAGTTAATCCAAAAATGATTTAATAGATGGGTAATTATTCTTCTCCTCTCGTATTTAATTGTGTCTTACTCCAAATTTCTTCCATTTTTACTTGAACTAAATTAAGATTCCGATACATATAAAACTTCGCTTCCTACAATTATTTAGTTCTGCGTTATTTCCTAACTTAATTTGGATGGATTCTTAAAACGATACATTCGACGGATAATAACCACATATTTTTACGCGTCTACAACGTTACTAGTTATTTTTATATTCTTTTCCAACTGTATGATGTGCAAGAAATCACTAAACTCGATTTGGTAAACAGCAATAAACAATTCTTCAAATTAAGTGTGCGAGCTTGAAGTAAACATCAATCCAATTGTATTTAACCAGTCGTTGAACAAAATAGCAAAACTACCACCAGTCGCACGCATTGACGCGTTTCGACCTTCCATGATCGTCATCAGAATACGAAGGCAAACTGACTAGTGAGGATCAAACCACATTGCATATATAAAGAAGCCAAAATTAGATATGTGGCTCTCACCACTAGTAGTCTCGCATAAATTGTACTTTACTGGAAATTTAGGCTGCAAAGTTACTACGCAGTCACGAACATTAACTGTTCGCAGTTTTCGCCACACATATACATATATAGGCAATACAATTAAAGCATAACTGATTGCGCGGGTGGTGGTAACAATTCTTTCCATATATATGCAATGCGGTTTGATCCTCGCTAGTCAGTTTGTCGTCGTACTCTGATGATGATCACGGAAGGTCGAAATGCGTCAGTGCGTTGCGACTGGCGGTCGTTTTGCTATATTGTTCGACGACTGGTTAAATACAATGGGAGTGGTGTTTACTTCAAGCTCGCAAACTTGATTTAATGAATTATGACCACCACCCGCGCAATCCGTTTATTGTTTAATTTTATAGCAATAAAAAATGTTACTAGACAAAAGTTACCAAAATCAATTCTGTCACGTTTGAAGCTTAATCCGCGTCAAATTGGGAGCATTTCTTGTGGAGATCTAAATTTAGACATATAAAACCAAAATCTTTTCAATAGACTTCAGTTCAGTATAAAATCCTATAAGTGGCATGGTACATGCTGCATAACGATAGAGCGGGGGTGGCTAGGTGAAACCTCAGGCCGAAAGATATTCCAAATATTTTCCACACAAATGAAAATCTAACCAAAAATATATATTTGGATATGACATTAAATTGCAATTAGTGTGCGTCAGAGGTCGCGTATTGAATAGATCCACAAACTCCGCAAATATTATGGATTTGTTCGAGCCATGCCAGTGACAATTCTAAACAGTACTTGAAATGGTACCAATAGGAAAGAAACAGATCTACTGTATTAATTTCCTGATAATACTGATGAAATGTTTACTTTGTACTGACTCCATATATATTTTTTTTTATATAGTGTCTGTTGTCTTTACATATTACGAAGTATATATTTATGAACAAAATGTATGTGTATTTTACGTAATATCCGGGTTTTCTCTTGACTACTCATTTAAACATTGTAATTTATCAGATATATAGATTTTCGGTTTCCGTTTGATTAAGTGACTGAGAAATAATCTGATTTTTACAAATAATTTTACGTCTTGGTAATGATTAATTGTGTGATGATTTGTGAGTGCGTGTATGTATGTGTCACTTGGTCGTATTCGAGTTAATTTGTTACTAGGTGCGCAACACTAAATACTCAATTGCATAGATATTAGGTCTCCGAAACGAACAGTATTTGACTTTTATATATTTAATTGAATGATGTCATAATTACTACGGAATGTGATAGTTGATATCGATGAAGTTCCGAGTGGATAGATTTGCTGGAGTAACTGGTGTTTAGATATAATTGAAATTCTCAATTTTAGAGAACTTTAGCATGCAGTGAAATCTGTTCTATTGCTATCATGTATCGATCCGGCAATCAAATAATTTGTTTCATGTACCGTTTTGGCAACCATAGTGCATCTATATTCATTTTTTTCATTTTACTTAGAATATTTCTGCGTCTAATGCTTCAGCCGTCTTTCATCAAACCGAGAAATTTGGAAATAAGTTATAAATTTCGTCTAATCTGCTTAAGCGTGTTAATTCTAGCAAATTATAGGCTGTCATAAGTAAAAATATTTTGTTTGCCTCTAATTCTAGTGCGTTTTCAGTAACAATTATCATTTACTGAGAACATATATATATAAAATAAAAGCTTACCAGTGTAGAGGATGTTAAATCCTCCGCCTTATGTAAAATAACATTGACTGATAAATTTAAACCACCATAGCTGATTGTAACGAACTTTATTTAAAAAGAATTTATTCTTTTTATTTTCCAGGACATTCTTTGTTTAAATACTTGATTTTAAAATTGTGCGCTATTTTCAGTTTTTGAGTATCTCGCTCCTTGACTGGTATTGTAATTTTGGTCTGCTGCATTTTAACATTTTTTCCATAGTAAACGATTACATCATTATCAAATACACTTCTCAATCAGTTGCCTTTTCTTCTGATATAAAATAACATTGAAGAGGAGCCCTGGAACAGGTATATTTGATTTTATCGTTGGTTCACGTTTATACCATAACAGATTATTGCTGAAAGGAACAGCTTTCCAACTTTCACTTTCCGATTGCCTAACAGTAAGTGTCGATTTAATTGTTATCTCATATATTCATGGATATCGATATTAAATTTGAGGACACAAGTAGGTTAGTGCAGGACATAGCGGACTTGAACCTAAGTGACGCAAGCAATAATATAAGCCTATCAGACTCTACTGTGAATTTTAGGACTTCCAGCGATCTGGCATCTATGGGGCTTACAGACTCGAATAGGTTAGGGGCCTCAACAAAATTTGGCGACCGCGCCAGTCCAAGAATTTTAAGTCTACCACAGTATAAATCAGAAAAACATTCAAGTTGGGTAGGAGATGCCCAAATGATATTCAGTGCTTATAATATCGTGAACCCTATGGAGAAATTTGTTGCAGCATGGATGGCATTGCCTGAAAATTTCCGAAATGCCTTGGAAAATTTCAGAGACAGAACTGTAGAAGAAAAGCCGTACAATGCATTTGAGTTATTAATGGCTGAAATTCAACAGAGATATCAGCCTGGAAGATCAGCGCAAATGTGCGAACTATTACGCTTAGAAAAAATGGGGCGTCAACTACCGTCCGAATTTTATGAACGCCTTTGCACAAAAGCTTCCAGGTTGAATATATCTAGAGATGTAGTCAACTCCATTTTTACAGCTGAGCTACCAATTAGGCTCAGAACAACATTGGAAGTATTTGACACAATGAACATAGATTGGCCAACAAAACTCAGAGGGTTAGACGGCGTGTATAAACAGCAAGAACCACAAGTACATGCTGTAAGAGCAGATTCTGTAACGATGCAGCCAGTCAGGGCAGATACCGAAAACCACCTGACTATACAAGAAACCTTGCGTTTCTTATGTAGAGAAGTTGCTAGCTTGCGTAGTGATATTGCACAACTTCAGAATCAGGATAAGTATAATAGACGTCGAGGGAGTCACTCGCGTCAACGCTTCGAAGGGCCACACGGATGGTGTAAGGCACATTGCGAATACGGACGCAGTGCGAAGTGCCAAGGTGAGAATTGTATTTACCCGCGATTAGGTGGACCCAGATGGAAAGGAAGCACAAAACCGGTTGAGAGAAATCCATCACCGGGAAAAGGACAAAACCCCCGCTAGTAGGAGCCGTAGGGGGGTTCCATTGCAAAGGCTCCCAGATATGCCTTTAAAAGGCATACTCAAAACAAAAGATGCGACTAGAACAAATAGCACCGATATAGAAGGCAAGAGAGTCCGATTCTCACTAAGCGGAGATCTGGAAAACATTGCTGGATTGTCCAGCAACAAGTTCATTATTAAGGATGAATTATCTGGATTAGAATTTCTCATTGATACGGGTGCTGAGGTAAGCATAGTTAGGTCAGACGTGGTGGAAGCAGATTGCCCCACATTTGATTATCAACTATGGGCCGCTAACGGTAGTCCGATTGGAGTAAAAGGGATGAAAGAAATGTCGGTAACATTAGGCCAGAAATCTTCCTTCCGATGGAATTTTCTAGTAGCCGATGTCAAGGACCATATCATTGGCATGGATTTCTTGACACATTTCAAGCTGACATTAGACCCCAAGGCTAGGATCCTGGCGCGGTCGCCAAATTTTGTTGAGGCCCCTAACCTATTCGAGTCTGTAAGCCCCATAGATGCCAGATCGCTGGAGTCTGATAGGCTTATATTATTGCTTGCGTCACTTAAGTTCAAGTCCGCTATGTCCTGCACTAACCTACTTGTGTCCTCAAATTTAATATTGATATCCATGAATATATGAGATAACAATTAAATCGACACTTACTGTTAGGCAATCGGAAAGTGAAAGTTGGAAAGCTGTTCCACTCAGCAATTATCTGTTATGGTATAAACGTGAACCAACGATAAAATCAAATATACCTGTTCCAAGGCTCCTCTTCTGTTTTTATATATCAGAACAAAGGCAATTGATGGAGAAATATATTTGATAATGATGTAATCGTTTACTATAGAAAAATGTTAAAATGCAGCAGACCAAAATTACAATACCAGTCACGTAGCGAGATACTCAAAAACTGAAAATAGCGCACAATTTTAAAATCAAGTATTTAAACAAAGAATGTTCTGGAAAATAAAAAGAAAAAATTCTTTTTAAATAAAGTTCGTTACAATCAGCTATGGTGGTTTAAATTTATCAGTCAATGTTATTTTACATAAGGCGGAGGATTTAACATCCTCTACACCAGTTTACAGGAATTCAATATTGCTTCCCCGGGGAGGAATATCGTATGTTCTATTATAAAGAAAAATTGACGTAGCGAGTTGTAACTTTCTGATGAAATCAATGCCAAACGGGCTCCAACTGACGAAAAATATCACAGTTTAAAAATTTCGTATAATTTTAAATGGCATGTAATGCACAGTTTAGATGGCGCAGATGAGGAGTTGCTAGACTCTGCAGCACATAAGCTCCTGTTGTAATTCAATCCGCGGCAATTCGGTAATTAATTAATGGTCGTCAGTTTGATGAATATCACTATATATCCTGCGAAGTATTTAGTTTATATATATATATATATATATATATATATACATATATATATATATGAGCATATATGTGTGTGTGTGTGTGTGTGTAAAAAAATCCTGGCGTAATAATTCAATCCTATATCTTTTCTCTATGTTTCATAGCGTCTGTTATATATTAACAGGGTGGAGGTGGATAGTTAGAACTCGAGATGGGAAGCGATGCCAAATTGGCTTAACCTGAAAGGAAGTCCTGATAAAAACAAAATTTGGTAAATATATGAAAAGTGAATGTTGTACGCAGCTTAGATGGCGTGACGAATGAGTTGCAACATTCTGAATAAAAAAACGCTGCTGTCCCAGCTATGGTCGTGGGAACACTGGCAAGTATTTGATAAGTGCTCAATAAAGCCTGAACTGATTTAATAGATGAATTGCATTTGCTGCATGTATATATTTTACTGTCAACATAGGTATAATAAAATCCTGTCAATATAATTTGAGTAAAAACTTTTTGACTGCAAAATACAGTCTCCAATTAATGCGAAATGGTGAAATGTTTGGTACATTGGTTTAATTTGCGCAAAAATATATCAGACGTAATAAAATCTAGACAACTGGGCATAATTGACTGTCAGGATAATTAACAGTTGTATAAACTGGTCATTAATAGTAGTGCGTAATTTTAACGGAAAGTGTGTTACGAATTAGATCGATGTAGAAAGAAACATTGCATGGCTATTTAAACTGCGTTTAGTTTTAAAACACAGTTAAAGCAAAATAAGATAAGCGGTATTCACCTCTAGTAGTTCACACATACATTGTACTTAACTCGAAATTTTGGATACAAAATTTCTATGCAGTCACGAAAATTAAATGTTTTGCAGCTTTCGTCAAATATTTATAGGTAATAGAATTAAGCAATCAATGATTGCGAGGGGGGTTTTCACAATCCTTTAAATCAGGTTCGCGAACTGGAAGAAAAATCAATCCAATTTTATTTAACCAGTCGTCGAACAACATAGGAAATCCCAGTCATTCAAAAGCACTGACACGTTTCGACCTTTCATGCTCGTTTTCGAAGTACAATGGCAAACGGACTAGTCAGGATGAAACCCCAGTGCATATATATAGAAATTAAAATAAGATATGCGGCTCTTATCTAAAGTAGTCTCAAAGACGTTGTATTTGAGTGGAAATGCCGGCTGCAAAATTTCTAAGCAGTCACGAAAAATAACATTTTTGTAGCTTTCGCCACATATATATCGGCAATACAATTAAACAACCAATATATGTGCGAATGGTTGTAAAAATTATTTAGATCAAGTTCGCGAGCTAGAAGTAAACACCAATTCCATTGTATTTAACCAGTCGTCAAACAACATTGCAAAACTACCGTCAGTCACACGTACTGAGGCGTTTCGACCTTCTATGATTGTCTACAGAGTACGACGGCAAACTGACTAACGAGGATATTATTATAATCAAGGTTGCGGTCTTGATATAAACACCTGACCCATTAATTACATACATATGTCAGAATAAACTAAGAATTGTATAATGTAGAAAAGGCAATTCATCCAGTAGATCGGTTCGTCCTTAGTGGGAACTCATCATGTACTGGCCAGAATTTGCCGCGGACAGGACTCGAACCTGGGCACGTCTGCTTCGGAATCTGGTGCTCTAACCACTGAGCCATCCTGCCGCACACTACATTGCACACAATTTTCAGTTATATACTAACTTATGTAACTTGGTTAGTAAATTTTTCCTTTAGGTGGAGCTCATATGGCATCCATTTAGACCCAAAGTTCCAATTAACCATGCCCAATCTGTCATTACTGAACAGACACCACATTACATGGGGAAATGGTATTGAAATGAATATTTATATAATTAAACGAACATTGGTTGCGCGGGTGGTGATAACAATTATTATAATCAAGGTTGCGGTCTTGATATAAACACCTGACCAATTAATTACTTACATATGTCAGTATAAACTAAGAATTGTATGGTGTAGAAAAGGCAATTCGTCCAGTAGACCAGTTTCGTCCTTATTGGGAACTCATCATGTACTGGCCAGAATTTGCCGCGGACTGGAGTCGAAACAGGGCACGTCTGTTTCGGAATCTGGTGCTCTAACTACTGAGCCATCCTGCTGCAGGAGTCCTGTCCGCGGCAAATTCTGGCCAGAAAATGATGTGTTCCCAATAAGGACGAAAGCGGTCTACTAGAAGAATTGCTTTTTCTACACTATACAATTCTTAGTTTATTCTGACATATTTATGTAATTAATGGGTCAGGTGTTTATATCAAGACCGCAACCTTGATAATAATAATTGTTATCACCACCCGCGCAACCAATGTTAGTTTAATTAACGAGGATATTACCGCAATGCATATATTTTAGAAGTAAAATTATATATTCTGCTCTAACCTTTATTAGTCCGAAATAAATATTACTTGGCAAGAAATGTCCGTGCGAAATTTCTTTGCAGACATGATCATTATTTTACTTGCAGCTTTCGCCACATATATACAGGTAATACAATTAAACAATCAATAATTGTGAGGGTGGTGGTAAGCCTTCTTTAAATAAAGTTTGCGAGTTTGTAGTAAACATCAATTCGATTGCATCCTATGACAGATTACAAAGAATACAGTTAAAACATCATTGATTTTGCAGGGATGGTATCAATTTTTAAATCAAGTTTCCGAAATTAAAGGAAACACAATTTCAATGATATTTAACTAGTCGTCGAACAGCATAGCCTAACAACCGTCAGTCACACGACCTTCAATGGTCGTTTTTAGATTACAACGGCAAACTGACTAGCAAGGATATAATTGCAATGCAGACATATGGAATGAAAAATTAGATATGCAACTCTCACCTCTATTAGTCCCACATACATTGTTTCTGTCGGTTGTTGGCTACAAAATTTCTATGCTGTTTCGAGCGTTAAATTTTTACAGCTATCGCCACATATATATTGTACAATTAATCTATGAATGACTGCGCGGGTTGTGTTACCAATTATTTAAATCAAGTTTGCGAGCTAGAAGTAAACCCCAATCTCATTGTATTTAATTAGACTTCAAACAACATAGCGAAACTAAAGTTAATCACACGTACTGATGCGTTTCGACGTTTTATGAAAATCATTGGAGTAGGACGGCAAACTAAATATCGAGGATGAAACCGCAATTTATATATATATATATAATATATATATATATATATACATATATATATATATATAATATATATATATGGAAGAAATAAAATTATATATGGGCCCTCGCCTCTAGTAGTCCCACATACATTGTACTTGTCTGTAAATATCGGCTGGAATATTTCTAGGCTATCGCGAACATTTAAGTTTATGCAGCTTTCGCGAAATAATTATTATTATAATCAAGGTTGCGGTCTTGATATAAACACCTGACCCATTAATTACTTACATATGTCAGTATAAACTAAGAATTGTATAGTGTAGAAAATATGTATATGTAATACAATAAAACAATCAATGATTTTTAAGGAGGCAATAATAGTTCTTTAAATAAAATTTGCGAGTTTGTAATAAATACTAATCACATTTTATCTAACCAGTCGGCAAAGAACATACCATAACAACCGTCAATCACACGTACTGACGCGTTTCGACATTTCATGCACATCATCGGATTAAGACGGCAAACTGACTAGCGTGGACAAAACTGCAATGCATATTTTTGGAATGCAAAATTAGTTAGGCAGCTCTCACCTTTATTAATCCAACATACGTTATACTTGACTAGAGATGTTGGCTGAAAAATGTCTATTCTGTCGAGAAAGTTTACTTTTTTGCAGCAATCGACTTAATCAAACAATGATTGTGCGGGAGTTGGAATCAATTATTTAAATTAAGTTTGCGAGCAAGAAGTTAACACCAATCGAATTATATTTAACTAGTCGTCGAACAACATAGCGAAATTACCGTCAGTCGCACGTACTGACGCGTGTCGACGTTTCATGATCGGTCATCATAATAAGATGGCAAACTGACTATCGAGGATAAAACCGCAATGCATATATTTGGAAAGCAAAATTAGATATACGGCTCTCACCTCTAGTAGTCACACATACATTGTACTTGACTGGAAATGTCGGCTGCAAAATTTCTATGCAGTCCCGGTCATTAACCGTTTTGCAGCTTTCGCCGCGTATATATATATATATATATATATATATATATATATATATATATATATATAATACAATTATCAATCAATGATTGCACGGGTGGTAGTAAAAATTATTTAAATCATGTTTGCGAGCGTGAAGTAAACACAAATTCCATTGTTTTTAATCAGGGATCGAAGAACATAGAAAAATCTGCCGTCTGTCACACGCTCTGACGCTTTTAGTTCTTCCATAATTATCATGAGAGCACGATGGCAAATTGACAAGCGAAGATAAAATCGCAATGAATAAAATATATATGAAAACAAAATTAGATGTGCAGCTCTCACCTCGAGTAGTCACACATAGATTGCACTTGAATAAAAATATCGTCTGCAAATATTCTGTGCAGTCACTAGCATTAACTCTTCTGAAGCTTTCGCCACATAAATTTTAGAAATACAACTAAGCATCATTGATTGCGCGGGCGGTGGTAACAATTCTTTGAATCAAGTTTGCGAACTTTAAGTAAGCACGAATCTCATTATATTTTACCAGTCGCCGAACAACAGCATAAAACCGTCAATCCAATGTACTGACGCGTGTCGAACTTCTATGATCGTCTTCAGAGTACGACGGCAAACCGACTATCGAGGATAAAACGACAATGCATATATATGTAAAGCTAAATAAGATATGCGACTCTAACCTATAGTAGTCTCACATAATTTGTACTTGACTGGAATTGTCGGCTGCAAAATTTCCAAGCTATCACGAAGACGTACTTTTTTTCAGCTTACGCGGTATATATGTAAGACAATTAATCCATGAATGACTGGGCGTGTAGTGGTACCAATTGTTTAAATCAAGTTTGCGACCTAGAAGCAAACTCGAATCCCATTGTTTTTAACCACTTGTCGAAGAACATTGCAAAACTACCGTCTGTCACTTTCTACTGACGCTTTTAGAACTTTTATGATCATCATTATAATACGACGGCGAAGGGATTATCAAGGATAAAACCTTAATTCATATAGATGGAAAACGAAATTAAATATACGAGTTTCATCTCTAATAATTCTCCATACGTTGTACTTGAATGGAAATGTCTTTCATCAGAGTACGTCGGCAAACTGACTAGCGAGGATCATACTGCAATTTATATATATATATATATATATATATATATATATATATATATATATGTATATATATATATATTTTCTGTATTAAAATTGCAAGATCGGTGTAGCCAGGATTGGTGCTTGTTGCTAGATGCATTTATTAATAATGAGTCCAGCAAAATTAACTGTTTATGCTTGAATTCTGAACTGTTCTATCATCAAGAGATTAACATGCTTTGAAAGACTATCAAATGTGGCTTTAATGCTTGAGCAAACCGGCTAAATTTGTTATGATAGGGGATCGCAATGCCAAGCTAGTTTATTACCATGCATGAAATAAAAATGATGACAACTTTACCATAGTCAAATATTGCTGAAATAAATGCGTCAGGCCCTCAAATCACTTCATTAGCCATACTGTGGTTGCTGCAAGCTTTATTTCACAGCAATAACACGTCTGTCTTACAACACAGCGTAGCGACGTTAACTATTAGGTTGACAGAGGGAAGAAATTTTACTCAAATTCCCAATTTGTGTGAAATGTTTAACAATTCATTCTGTCCAAAGCGCCAGAGCTTAATGCTGTGGCCCATTTGGTTGAATTTGTGAATATAAGTAAACCATTTATGTGGCCAGAATCAAATCAAATTTCCGCTCTTAAGGTAAAAAATGAGCAAAGACGATGCATAAAAGCAAATTCACAGTAGTTTACTATCTGTTAAACCTTATTACATATGGCGATTTCCTCGCAATAATGAGATTAAACTCAATTTGAAGATATTACCAAATATTATTCTAACTAGCCACGCGATTAATGAGAAGCAAATCTTACTGAGTGTTGTCAACGAGTTCCAATTTTCTTCAAATCTTTGCAGCTACCTTTGACATGCCTCAACCATCTGTAATCTTGTCTAGGATTATTTAATGAAGTACTTTTGTATCTGATGTTTTAGGCGAAGCTCATTCAAAACTTCGAAAAATTTAACATCCGTTCAGATGAGAAATATGTGACCTTTTAAAACTAACCTTTTGTAAAATCTATCTGATGAGGCAACAAATCTTTGTCTCCATATGACAAACAATATTCGTCTTTCCATAAAAACAGCAGTTATCGACATTCTAAATTCGACAATGAGAAATATATTTATTTTTATTGATTCAATACCTGATAGCATTACTTCGTATAAGCTATTATCTAAAAATGTTTAGTTCATTAATTTGTTTCAATATTAAACAATACATTCCATAATAATCTACAAAAATGTGTATATGTTTTGAGTAAAATATTGCATGGGGTATTTATAAAGTCGGTTATATATCTCGTTCAACTGGTTCAATTTAGTTGTGCATGACAATTTACATGAAAACGCGTTCTGCTACATCAATTTTAATTTTTAGCGAAAATAGACCCGTAGATAAAATATTCAGTTCATTTAACCATATGTAATCTTTTTTTGGAAATCTTTCATTTCTAAAAATATTTCATATGCCCATTTGAGTCCAAACCTTGAAGTCAAAACTGTCGAACGAAAAAATGTGATCATGAGAGTGAAAATTTGATTTACTTATAACGGAAACCAGTTACTGTTTTATTTTGCAAACATAAGGATCATAAAAGACGTTTTTATACTATTTTCCTCAATTATAGTAAAAAAAATTTTAAATAGAAATAAAATACACAAAATAAAATCTATCAATATAAGGCACGCATCTTAATGAGTCGTAGGGACTAGAACGAAAAGTAAGAGTTAAAATAACGCATTCCGATCACTTTAAATTATATATACAAACACTTACTCCCGTGAAATATGTTAACAAAATATTCTAGAAGGAAGCACAATAAAAATATTATGAAAGTGAATTCATAACTGTGTAAATTTAAAAGTTTACAAATGCAAATTACTCAAAATCGTAGAAATAAAACTTTCTTCGAAATTCAGAGAATTAAAATAATATTAGTTTCATTAATATTATCAGAATAACTTTCCCTTAAAAATGAGAATTATTATTGAAATAATAACCCATACATTATAAGTACATGCTAATTAACAGCCGTAACACACTATTTACTCAATTGTGTAATAGGTGTTACGCACCTAGTAACAAATTAATTAAAATAGAACTCGAAGCATCAACCAAAAACAGCAAAAACGAAAGGCATAATCACATGTACACATACGTTTCGTGCTTACAAACGACTTGTCCTTGTGTGTCGAAACTACGTCGTTATACCCATCATATATTCTGTCAAGCAATGTAGGACATTTGGATTGTTTAATCTCCTATGCGAATGTGTTCACTTCATGTAAATCTTCGGCAATACGACTTCTCAACAAACTCACAATATATAATATGTATATTGAGCCGGTAAATTATACAAACACTATGGTTGCCGAGTCGATACATGGTATAAAAACTAAGGTGTCCGAGTCGGTAAATAGTACTAAAACTATAGTTGCCGAGACGATATATGGTGACAGCATAATGGATTTCACAATATGCCAAATTTCACTGCAGTTAAGAAATACTTCTTATCACTGTTATTTCAGCGAATTCATGCTATCTGGTCTTGAAGTAATTGTATTTCTTAATTTTAGACAAATTTAACATAACTTGAAATCCATTGTGTTGGTACCATGTACCAATGCGATAACTATATTACCGGCAAACTTTACAGTTTTGGTATATATTATATATAGTGAGATGGCTTCGAAATCGCATTGTAGAAGATTTAATATTAAATTAACTCAACTACTGCTTGTATACACATTTCTATATGTGACTTTACCGTGCATTTGTCCCATATTCATTGACCAAATATATAATTGGTATACGGCATAGTACCGGCACCTACTGATTAGTCGCAAGTAAGCACGAAACGCCATTCATGCTGAATTTGATTTATCTTTCGGGCCCTATTTAAACTAATTTGTAACCAGTTGCGCAACAGTATATATAATATATATATATATATATATATATATATATATATAATTGAAACATTAGAAATTTTTCTAAAGTCCTTATTCACTATATTCTGCGATAAATTTTGAAATATTAATTACGTAATATCTCATAATTATGCTCCCTATGGATGAACGCTGTGCTATTACACGTGACCATTGGTCGGAAAATCATCTCATTCGAGCTTGAAGGAAATATGCCTTCGAGATATACAATCAACTATTAAACCCATAATAGTAAGAAATCGTTTTTCACACATTATTTATGCAACATATTCTACCTGCGCCGTATGTGGATAGCATAATTAAATAAGTAAATGAAGTTCGTATTCTGTGTACTTAATTGTGCTTTTTTTACTGAAATAGACAGGTAGCATTTTAGTAACACTTCAATTCACAACTACTATGTGAAGTGACACTTCAAAACAGTGTACATATTTCCGAAATTTCTGCAAAGTAAAAATTCTTTTGCGAATGCAAGCCATTTTATGAATCGTAATATCTCCCCGTGAGCAAATATGAAAATAAATTATTCCAGATGCAAGAAACATTTGTATCTCATTTTCTCTAAATTTAACAACATAGGATAACAGAAAATTCACGTTATCATTTCTAGCATAAATGCGTAAATTCTATTTATAATTAATTAGAACGAAAATAACATGCAATCAATTTGTCCAAATGGTGGAACAAAGTAGGAATCTCATTTCATAATTTAGCTACAGCTATTTTAGCATTTTAACTAAATTCCTTCAGAGGAAGTAGACAACTTTAGATCAACTTTATACTAACTCTGCTTACATTTATTACCCTTCTCTGGATCCGGCTAAAGTGATTGAGCTGGTCCCAATTTTCATTCAAAAGCAAGCATTGAGGACTTGCGGTAGGTGAACGTAAGTTTTGACCACAACATTGGATTTACCTGCATGAGTTTTAGAAGATTGGATTCTATGTTCGGCTATAGTTCATAGCCCGAAACTACGACAAATTCACTTATACAAACTTGAGTTTGATCAACAGAAATCTCAATGTACTTGTTTGTGAACTAATGATTTATTTCAGTAGTAAATTAACATAAAAATTTAATTAAAAACCTTTCAAACCATTGCGCTAGTTGTTCTTACCTTTGAAACAATCTAAATCTTGATAAATGTTCTTTTAACACCTAAAAACTGCCATACCCTCATTGAAGTCTCAAGACAGATGTCGACATATACAGAACCAATTTTTCGCCGAAATTAATCTGCCGTAGGTTACAAAATTTCAAAACTCATTATTTATTTTCTTAAAAGTGATCTATCTATGTTTATTTCACTTTAATCCAGCCAAATTTATTTTTTTTATTTTAAGAAATACGATTTTCTGCCTTCCCCTATTTCATAATAAAGTGGGTCTCTAAAACTGGATATCCACAAATAATCATAAAATGGTTATATCATTTAATTATTTGAAATTAATTTTCCGAATAGCACTAAACACTAGTTACGTCTTTAAATCGAATTCAAAATAACAAAATCGTTGTCAATTATGCCAGTTTCTCTTTCACACATAGGATAATTGAGTGATATGTCGATTCTACATTAATTTTGCGGTCACGAACAAAACTTTCAAATGTGTGCTAGGTGTTGAATATCTAGTAACAACTTAGTCACGATAGTATCAGAGGGATAAATCAAAGTCGACATGGACGATAGGTCTAATCATATTTACACATGTATTACGTACTTACTGTCGACTCATCAGTAGAAGCCTGTACTACGCCCTAAACCTATTATATATTTGGTCAAAATATGGGACAGTTGGACGATACAATCTCCCATACACATAGGTACTGAATTTGTAGTTGTGTTAATTTCATTTAAAGTAATCGATATTGTGAATTCATAGCTAACTCACTTTATGCCATGCAAACCGAGCCGTCCAAGGATATCAACAATATGACTGCCAAATAAATACCTGATACCAACCATATGTATTTCAAGATAGGCTAGATTGCAAAAATTTTAGAATACAACTACTGCTAAACAAATGTTTCTCCATGTACCGTTCAAATTTCCCAAACTTCTTGTGCAAAATTATAATGTTTATAGAGCATAGTATTGGCTCCTGCTGATGAGTCGCCATTAAGCAAAAAACGCATGTGTACATGAGAGTTTTCCCTTAATTTAGACTGCATTTAATATATCATTCTGATACTAATTAAACTAACTTTTTTTTAGGAACGTAGCGTATAATATATAGTTTCATATTTGTTAGTTCTCCGCAACGAACAATATATAACTACCATATATTAAATTGAATGAGGTCAGAATTACCGCAAAATGTGAGAAATGATATTGATCGAGGCCAGAGTGCCTGGATTTTCTGGAGTACTAACTGTTCAGCAGTAGTTGTAATAGTACATTTTGTTGGAATTTGGCATATCTTGAAATCTATATTTTTGGTACTTGGTACCGACAAGGCAACCATAGTGTTGGTACCCTTTAAATGCTAGGCATATAGTATATTTAGTGAGTTGGCTATAGGTCGCGTTATCGAAGGCATAATATGAAATATATTCAAATAAACATGCGTAGATGAGACTGCACCGTCCAATTTTACCACCTTTCTAGACAAAATATATAGTAGGAATAGGTCGTCGTACTGGCTCCTACAGATGAATCGTCATTTCACAGAAATCTCGTGTGTACATGAGAGTTTACCTTTGGATCATGCTGACTTTGGTTTATCTTTCTGGTCCTATTTGAACTAATTTGTTATTAGGTACGCAACACCTAATACACAATTGCATGTACATTAATTCTCTGGAACAAATAATATATAGCAAACATAACATTTTTTGATTTTTGGCAATATGCATATAAATTATTTTAAAAAAGAAATTTTGTATGGCATGGGTGAGAAAAATAAAAATTGAACCCTCTATTTAATTATCAAAAAAAACCAAGCCAAAACTCTATTTTACATGCAATCGCAAAAATAATCTTCAACAAGACACCAATCTTGTCCATAATTTGTGAAATAAGCAGTGATGTGTACCACCCTAACTCAATTATATTTTTTTTGTAGATTTTCGTTCTGTTTTACTGATGATAAAAGGTGGTTGAAGCGCTTCAATCTGTGTTTCCGTGGGCAGTTTTTACAATAGAATAAGACAGGAAAAATTAAATATTCCGGGTTCGAGGTCTTTTTATTTTTGAGTCATTGGCCTATATTTCAATAAATCAGGTCGGAACATACGCTTGGGTGCATTGCTAAATTATGTGAAGTTTTTAATGTACGCGGTGTTAAATACGCAAAAAATTCCAATTAGGCAATCGATTTCTTGATGAGTCTTTGAATCAAATTTTAATCTTAATTTATAATATATATATATATATATATATATATGATATATATATATATATATATATATATATATATCCAAGTGTAGTCTTTCGTTTCATCTTTGGCGCCATTTAGTTTTCTGCACTTGGCAACAGCGCAAATGCGGATTTCAGTGTTGAACGCTCAGATTTTTGGGAAATTTCTGTCACCGTATGTGCATCTGTTTTTTCCTCTTCAGTTTGTTGCCAATCCGATTGAATGATAGTTGACTCTGCTTAAAGGCGTGTTCTGTCTTGCCTGGATACTTGTAAATTGTTGTTTAAATTTGTTATTCGTGGCCAGTCGATCAGAATATCATGTTGATCAAACTTTTGAATATTTAGGCCAGGTGTTTGTTTTTTATATAAAGGGCTTCATAAATATATAATAATATTTCTGATTTTGCTTTATTTAGAATTGGGAAATTGGTTAAATTGACTGGGTGTCCCGTTTCCAATATATGATCGGAAATAGCTGATTTTCCTGATGGTGCCAAGCCTTTGTTAATTAATTTCTGCGGTAAATGTTGCTAGATTCTGTTTATCAATTGCTTCTTCGTACGTCCAATATATATATATATATATATATATATATATATATATATATATATATTTCAAGTAGAATTGTAAAACTTCATAAACGTCGTATGTATACCTTGCTAATTGTATCCATTGCGACATTTTGATATATTGCTGTCCAAAACTGTGTTGACTTTATACAAATCTTGCAATGACCTGTCTCTGAACAATAAATTATGAAATATTTACACTGATGTTTATCAATTCACGATGTAATTGAAGAAACGTTTTCGGATATTCGACATAGAATTCGTTTACATCATCTTTTGTTGGAAATGTGCCAGTTAAAAAGGGAAATTTAAAAGAAAATTGCGATCAGTTTGAGACATTCATATCAGCATGAATAAAAAGAAGGACTATATGGAAAATATTTTGAGACAATAATTAAAATCTTTGCTGTCAATTTTATTTTGTAATATATTCCCTTATGTTAGCTAAGCCAGGACGATATATAAAAGTATTCTTCAGAAGCGAGCTTACCAAAATAATATGCTAAATATGGTTTACGTTTATTCCTCAATTAAGTGACTTAACAAAAATTACTAATATAATAAAATGAACAATGGTTGATAAGATAATATGTTGAATATAGTTTATATTTTTGTCAATAAAAGTAGAAAACTCATTTTTACGCAACGAGAAACGGTCAATTTTAGTTACGTGATCTGCGTTTTGACTAACGCAGCTATTAAATTTCCTTTTTTTTCGATCTTAGATTCAGATGATTTCACGAAACAAATGAAGCTTCATTTGTTTCGTGAAATGCATCTGATGAAGATCTACGGTAATGTAGATCGAAATATTATGCAAAAAGAAAATTACTGGAACAATGAAAGCTGCGTTAGTCAAAACGCAGATCAGGTAATTTCAATTAATTCAGTACCGCAAAAAAAAATTCCTTCAAGGCCAATTTTAGCGTTAGTGTATGTAAAAAGTATTTCCGATAACGAAAATTAGCCTGATTCATACTTATATAAAGGATAGGCAAAAAACGAGCGCCTCCCTCGTCCAGTTAAAACTTTTAAATTCGACATACAAAAGCATAAGTTTAGATGCACAGTAATAGCAGACATTGTAACACGAATTCCACATTATTTGACTTATAGAGGCGAGGTCGATAAGACCTACAACAAATCTTCTTACTGCTCGCCAAGTCTAGCATGCGCCAAAGACGTAAGTCCATTTATAAATAACAGCATTGGTCAAATGAAACGCGATCTGAACTTTGCCACATAGTATGGGCATTTTTCCATACATACTATCAACAAAAATCATCTGCAGTCAGTGCATGATTGGGTCTAAGTTATTTTAGATATAACACAGAACCAAATCCATGCGAACAGATTCTTTGGCAACATATTCACAATAAGGTGGTTTGAAATCAGTGAAATTTAAAAATCTAAAATAAGATTTTGCACGATATTAGGATAAATAAAATACTTAGAGCTGTATTCTTAGTTTGAAAATGTTTTATTTTATGTGAACTCAGAAAAAAAATTATGTAACACACATATGTGCTCAAATTTTTAATTAGAAAGAAAAGTTTAATAAAGTACTCCTTTTCACAAGGAAATAAATTTCATTTTCCTTAAATAAATTTTAAATTTTGATAAAGTTTTCAAAATGCTAATTACATTTGGTGTAAAATTTGTCAAAATAATTAATCCCAGTAATTAAAACATATGATGTCGTATTCCCATTTTAATTTTTATAGTTAACGAGCGTTTATTATTAGCAGACAGAGCAGCAAAGAAAGCTGCTGAAAATACGTCCTTAAAGTTTGGTAAGAATGTAAAGCACAAGATGAGCAAGAATTCTAACACTACCTACACATTTCAAGTCATTTGTCTAGCCCGCACTAATAGGAACAGTGTTGATAAGCGTGACGACATATAAAATATGTTACCCTATTTAAACAACTAATTAATGGTGACAGCATCTATTTCTGCTTTTTCTATACATGGCAAAAAATCTTATGACGAATTATCTAAGCGTTCTTGGGTAAAAGATAATTTTCATATTTTCTGACATTTAGTAAATGGGGCTTTGCACTATTAAATCAAGTGAAAATTCGATATTTGAGAGGTGTTACTTGACGATAGCGATACCAATCCTCCAGCATATGAATTTCGAATGTAATATTTTGAAATAGACTTCTCGTTCTCTCTAAATACCTTGTGAGAAAACGAGAGTATGACATTATCAAAGCGGCACATTCTACACGATCTAATTGTCAACCAGATCTCATTCTAGATAAACCATCAAGGCCAGAGTATATCATGTTCATAGGATTCATTCATTCTCGGCACAACATAAGCCAACAACCATCAGCTGTAAGAATTAATACGATCTGACCTTCCTCGGTCATCATCTGAATACTACGGATAAGTAAGAAATTTTTGTCTTATATTGCTGAATATAAATTATTTCGGGCCTGAAACGCGACTCTTCACTTTGTAAGTTATCTTACATATAATTTTACTTGATGGGAAAAAATTTCTATGCCATCAAAATTAGGAAAACGTTGCTGCCTACATTACATTAATTTAAGTTATTGAAATTAAGACGTAATGGCTGTCTGTTTGGTAATTACAACCATTCAAATAAAAACCAATAACTTTTATAGCCTGTCACCCAATATCCCGAAACTACTGATAGTTACTTTTATGGATGTAATTTTACCTTTCTCGATTGTAAACTGAATATAGTAGAACAACTGTCAACAATCGTTCAGCACAAACTGCATTGTATTTAGGATCGTGTCGGCATACAAACTGTGCATCCAAAACACCACTGAACAGCAGTGTATGTACAACTACGATGGGGTGTTAGTCACATTGTTTACGAACTAGCTAGGTCAGAACGAGAAAGTACGCCAAACTGGTATTGGCTTTGCTGCTTTTAAAATTGTATAATGTGTACTTAAACTATGCGAACTGGATATAAATAATTGCTTAAATGTTCCACGAAATCAGCGATCGCTAAATTGATCAGTTTTTATTTTGTCAATTGCCCCGTTTAAAAGTGTCAGCATAACGCAAATAAATAGATTCTACTCCACAATTAATTATAAAATAGCAATTATATTAGTTGCAATCAATAAATTGAAATAAATACGTTTTTGAATAGAACCTTTAATTTAGTGCTTCGACGGTATAAATAATAAATGTAATAATGAACACCGATATAAATTTCAAATTATTCAACATTTGCTCGTTACGAATCATTAGTTATTATATAATTAGAATATCCGGTAAAATCTGCAAAATTTGATATTTATATCATTTGTGTATTCTTCGTTGCAAACAGCTAATATATTAATTTGTTAGCAATGGCACACCTAGGAAGAGGTTGACCAGCACGGGCTAAAGATGACATACCAAAATTAGCATGAACATAGAACGTACTCTTATTGGCGCATTCGCCTCGTGTTTTCTTACTATTCGTCATTAGGAGCTGGCACTTCGCTCAAACGCACCATATATTTTTAGCTTTCCATGTTTGGACGACTTGGGTAATTGATTTAAAATTGTAATTTCAGATACGCACTTCATAGTGTAACTCTCATCTTTAGGCGCACGTCTTCTTTTAAATGATACTTGAGGTCGAATTGATGGTTTATAACTGTAAGCTTCAACTTCTGCTTCTTAGCCATTATTATTCATCATGAGTATATGATGACATTGTGAATCTGCCAGTCCCCACAAATTCCTCATATATTGGATCACGATGTCCTCTGCTTATTGCTACCTCAGATATTGTCGATGCATTGATGTCTCGATTCCTTATTTTCTGTATCAGCATTAGCATTTTAATAACACATGGTGCACTTACAAACAAAAGGTCTGACTATTTTAGTATTCTCACTTTATACTACTTCACTAAATCCAATTAAAACATTTTTAGCCAAAGCTAATAACGATGTCGTTCAACCACGTTAAGCCAGCAGGGGACAAATGTACTACACAATCTATCAGATAAAACCTAACGCTAAGTATTTAATAAGGATAAACGAATGCCTCTTCCTGATCATTTATGAAATAAATTATCACTATTTACGTGATGTCTCATACATATCTTTATTGATATATTAGGGAATAAAATATCATTGTAACTGTAACAGTTAAAAATGTTATCTCGATAAATAAATAAAAATTTAATATGTCTTTTGTCATAGGAAAATCCATATCAAAATATGATAAAATGTATAAATCGGGAAAACCTAATACTTTTCTTATGCGGATACGCTAAATCATAGTTAACAAAAATATAATAACAAATACATATTTTAATAATCTTCAACTTTTCAAATAAACTAACGGTTTATATTAAAAGAAAGACATAACTTTCTAGGTATATTGGGCTGTAAAAATCAAGAAATCTCAGAAATCTTCGTTTTTTATTCAAAGCAACCAACTTAAACACTTTGTAAATGATATTTTTGTAATGCAAAATATTTCATTTTTCCGCCAGTAAACATTAATCGATAAACTAGTTAAAGCCAGCATTAAAATAAACCGTCGTTGAATGCGCGGGTGGTGATAAAGTATATTTAATTCATGATTGTTTATTGATATGAACGCACTTGTCGAGGATAATCTGATGAAACAATTGATAGAAATAAAATGAAGTCTCATAGTTAAACACGAAATTATACGTGTATATATATATATATATATATATATATATATATATATAAAGACGCAATTAATTGGGTGAAATATGAGCAGAACAACCGTCACTTTATCCCGTCATTGAACTTCTAAATATAAATAACCAATAAGTTAAGTTTTATATGTTTTTAAATGTTTCTATTTGGAGTATTTTAACGAGGACAGTGGATCTCTATGAAACCTGCAAAGTGTGTGAAGAAATATTTGCCGCAAAGAACATCGCGCAAATTCATTAACTCAATTTAAATATAGCAGGGAACGGGTGTTCGACGTCAGATATGTTTTAGTCATAGTTTAAACGAAATTATTTTATCCTTTTCAACTTTTTACACTTTTCGTACAAAAACACCAATCATGAAGCTCTCAATGTGTGGTTGAATGGGAAGATAAAACTGCAGTTATGATAACATATGCAGTTTTTATTTAATCATATTAGACAAATAGAAGATTATTAGAAACTTATGTGGTTTTTACATCTAGCCTTAATTTAAATAAGAATGGTTTGTTGGAGCGATGCATTTTCCACAGGACAAAATATGTATTGGTTTAAATATGCTTGGAACACAAATAAAACTTAGCACAAACCAAGTTGGCATGTTCTGCGACAAGCGCGAATTCAATCGTCTATTTCATTTGCAATTAAAACTGTATTGAAGTATGTATTAGGTGTTGCGAACCTTGTAACAAATTAGTTCAGTTGTGACCAGAAGGATAAAATAAAGATAGAATGAACGGAAAGTATAATCTGGTGCACATTCGTTTCGTGCTTACTGGCGACTCATCAGTAGGAGCCGGTATTACGCCCTTTAACCACTATATATTTGGTAGAAGAATGTGGAATAATAGGACGGTACAATCTCCTAGACGAATGTGTAAACCTGTAATAGTGAAGCTAACATAATCTAAAGTCAACGACAATACGACTTCAATGCTAACTCACACTATATAATATATATACCGAGTCTGTAAAGGATACTAACACTATGGCTATTGTGTTAGTAACTGATACCTTTTTTGAAATCGATGAGTACCGGATACTAACACTATGGTTTCCGAGTCGGTACATGATACCAACCTGATGGATATAAATTTATGCTAAAGTTCACCCAAATTGAGAATTACAACAATTTCCGAACACCTGTTACTCCAGTTAAACCATACACTCTGGCCTTCATCGATATCAGTTATCACATTTCGCGGTAAGCATGACATCATTCAATTCAATATATTACAGTTAAATACTGTTTGTTGCGAAGAACTAATATATATGCAAGTATGTATTAGGTTTTGCGAACCTAGTAACAAATTAGTTCAGTTGTGACCAGAAGGATAAACCAAAGGCAGCATGAACGGAAAGTATAATCTCATGCACATTCGTTTCGTACTGACTGTATTCGTTGGAAACCTTATTTAGACCGATAAAGTAGCAGATTGATTTAACCTTTGTCGTAGCATATTCCAACACCGTATGTGTAAAGTATCATCTTTGTTAAGCGTACATCCATAACTTAAAGTATCATATCTTGTGAAAAATGCGACAAGTCAACTGAATAATTTTTATTTCTAATCAAGCTTATGTTTGAAAGCATGCTTCTCTAATTGATGGCAATTGAAATAATTAGTCTTCGCTCAGAACCGTACAAACAATACAGGTCAGTTCATTGGTGCTACTTTGGGCAGTTGTATAGCACCAATACTAACATGTGTATACATTTATCATATCCGTCCTATCGATTATAATTGATAAATTTACGCTATATAGAAGAAATGTAGACGATATTTTTTTATTTCATAGGTTGAAAATCCCGGTGAAGTCTTAGAAAAGTCCAACAAAGCCAACCAAGATATCAAATTCATACTTGAGGAAGATAAATATGGCCTGCTACCTTTTCGCGGCATTTAAATGCTTCGAGAGATCGACGGTAGCGTGACCAGTTTGATAAGTCAAAAATCCACGTTCGCGCGAAAATACATTAATTATTAAATCAGTAACACAAAATCTTCCAAACGAAACCTGGTAAATAATTTAACTTTCGGAATAAGGAAGGTTTTTCCTGAGCACAGATTCCAGTAAGAGTTAGAACATTTGTAGAAGATATGGCGAATGAACAACTATTCGAATAAATGCATAAATATTAAAATGAGACTCCGCTGGTCCGCGTAAAGAAGCTAGTATCAGAAAAGTCTATATGAACCAACTTTACCGAAGAAATTTTCTACCATCAATAATACACAGAAGCATAAATGGGATCACGAGAAACAACTGTCCAAATGTCATGGTAAACATCACACTAAACACTCAGTTATTAATGTTCTTGAACGCTACAGATTGACTGCTTTCGTTATCCAAATCTCATTTTGTTCAAAATTTCAAATTTATGAGCGGCAGCATACACATAGGCAGAATTTAGGAGCAAATAATAAATAGAATCCATCAACATCTGCACCACAAGCGAATCCAGAGATAAAAGTACAATCCGGTAAATTATCAATCACTGTTACTATAATAACAAACAGTATACGAAGTTAGCACAACTGATTTCTCCATAATTCCATAAGCGAAGTCTGAAAATAATTAAACATCCAGGAAGCACTGTCTATCAAACAGTATTTATAATTACAGAATGTTCACAATTTTCATCAACATAATATAGAATTTGACAGGCCGTGAATAAATGTAAAACTAAAATCATTCATCTTGAATTTTGATCATTTTCAGGTGATCTGATTTTTGGCCTCGATTGATGGGTTCTCACTTGTCCCTTCTTTTTTAAGCCTTTCATCAGCTGATTGTCTGAAAATGACGTTGGAACAAGATTTATTGTAGTATGTATAGTTTATATCCTATATCAATTATTGTTCAGCAGAATTGTAGCGATAAACTAAAGGTGCATGAACGGAAGGTATAATCTCATGCACATTCGTTTCGTGCTTACTGGTGACTTATCAGTAGGAGCCGGTATTACGCCCTTTAACCACTATATATTTGGTAGAAGAATGTGAAATAATAGGACGGTACAATCTCCTAGACGAATGTGTAAACCTGTAATAGTGAAGCTAACATAATCTGAAGTCAACGACAATACGACTTCAATGCTAACTCACACTATATAATATATATACCGAGTCTGTAAAGGATACTAACACTATGGTTATTGTGTTAGTAACTGATACCTTTTTTGAAATCGATGAGTACCGGATACTAAGACCATGGTTTTCGAGTCGGTACATGATACCAACCTGATGGATATAAATTTATGCTAAAGTTCACCCAAATTGAGAATCACAACAATTTCCGAACACCTGTTACTCCAGTTAAACCATACACTCTGGCCTTCAACGATATCAGTTATCACATTTCGCGGTAAGCATGACATCATTCAATTCAATATATTACAGTGAAATACTGTTTGTTGCAAAGAACTAATATATATGCAAGTATGTATTAGGTTTTGCGAACCTAGTAACAAATTAGTTCTGTTGTGACCAGAAGGATAAACCAAAGGCAGCATGAACGGAAAGTATAATCTCATGCACATTCGTTTCGTGCTTACTGGCGACTCATCAGTAGGAGCCGGTATTACGCCCTTTAACCACTATATATTTGGTAGAAGAATGTGGAATAATAGGACGGTACAATCTCCTAGACGAATGTGTGATAACTGATATCGATGAAGGCCAGAGTGTATGGTTTAACTAGAGTAACAGGTGTTCGGAAATTGTTGTAATTCTCAATTTGGGTGAACTTTGGCATAAATTTATATCCATCAGGTTGGTATCATGTTCCGACTCGTAAACCATAGTGTTAGTATCCGGTACTCTTCGAATTCAAAAAAGGTATCAGTTACTAACACAATAGCCATAGTGTTAGTATCCTTTACAGACTCGGTATATATATTATATAGTGTGAGTTAGCACTGAAGTCGTATTGTCGTTGACTTTAGATTATGTTAGCTTCACTATTACAGGTTTACACATTCGTCTAGGAGATTGTACCGCCCTATTATTCCACATTCTTCTACCGAATATATAGTGGTTAAAGGGCGTAATACCGGCTCCTACTGATGAGTCGCCCGTAAGCACGAAACGAATGTGCATGAGATTATACTTTCCGTTCATGCTGCCTTTGGTTTATCCTTCTGGTCACAACTGAACTAATTTGTTACTAGGTTCGCAAAACCTAATACATACTTGCTTATATATTAGCTCTTCGCAACAAACAGTATTTAATAGTTATCATTGCCCGCGCAATTAATGATCGTTTAATTTCCACAAGTGGCACGGAGTATTTAGCACAATAATAGATCAAAATTGGCTAGGTAGATATTTAGGTCTTAAAAGATTCCAAATAGGTTCTGTCAGAAGGAATGTCTAAATGAAAAGACTAAGTCTGCATATTTAACAATAATTGTTTGCGCGGGTGGTATTTTAAATTGTTTAGAGTTGGTAACACCAATCCCATTTGTATTTAACCAGTCGGCTGGCGGTAGTTTTGTTATGTTGTTCGACGACTGGTTAAATACGATGGGATTGGTGTTTACTTCAAGCTCGCAAACTTGATTTAAAGAATAAGTCTGCATATGGCTTAAACTTGCGTTTAGTGTTCGGCAAGGTTAGCGCACTGAGTAGAGTCGCAGACACCGAGTTTTGTTTTCCCCGATTTTAGTCTCTTCGGCAGCAAATACTTTTCAATATTTGACGAGCTCACCATAAGCACGAAACCGACCTACTGGCTGAATTACCGTTGTTACACCATGCAGCGTTCCGTTTATACTATGAAAGTTTACACAGTCAAAATTAGGTCTTTAGACTTCAAATGAATATAAATTCCTTATGTGGTATTGTATCTGCTTGATAATGAAAGATCGACGGGGTGCTAGTTAGAAATTCAGGTCTTAAAAGATTCCATTTCCGTTCAATTTTAAGGAAATTCCAACCAAAAATACACGTTAGTGGATGTCTTGATATTTCATGATGAAAGCAGCCTTCGAGCCACAGAGGTGAATATAAGATAATAAATATTTTACGCGCTTTACAAGAGCAAATTCCTATAAACAATTGATTACAAATGAAGCATATATGTTGAGCAAAATTATTTTTGACGGATTGAAAAATTTAGTAAGAGTATTGTCTGCAAAATTGAGCACTTTGACTGCGGATTTATGGATTATTAAGTCTCGGCTTGACGACATACATATAACAAATTCTGAGGAAGTCCGCATAAAAGACCCAACCAATATAGGTAATCAACATTGGTGACCGCGTCAAAGAGGCAACAGACAAACAGAAGTTAATATAAAATAACAAATATTTGTATTTCGTTTTACTAAAATGACGCGCTTTACGAGAGCAAATTTCTTTAAATAATTGATTACAGATATGGTATCTTTGTTGAGTTGAACATTCTTAAGGATTTGAAAACTTAATAAAAATATTTTCTGCAAAAATGAACTCTTTGAATGCGGAGTTAGGGATAATTAAGTTTCGACTAGACGTCACTTAATTAAATTATGAGGGAATCCACATAAACGATCTAACTAATATAGGTGAAGTCATTACCCTGTAGAGCACTGTTCTCTTATCTAACGCCAGATTTGCGTAAGAAACATGGTGAACAGATTTTGACATGACATAACCAGTTAAAGTCAACTACATCTAAATTGGTTATTATAGATCCCACTGGTCTGCCAAGATGCAGTCCAAGTTCGCTTCATAATTCTTGGTTGGAAACCGTGCGCAATATGACATCGAGTTATTGCAGATTTCTAGTTAAATCGTCTTTGAATCTTTCTATGCATAGTTTGGCAGAGTTAGCTGCGAGATTTGGTTGTGTTTATGACGTCCTTAACCACCAAAACTGTATTTAGGATTTTACCTTACTTTAAAGCTGACTTGGCCATAATAGTGTTGTGTAGAGGTTTAGTTTTCCTCACTTTTGTGTATTATATAGGTATATGTACTCATTGTAATAATGTCCTCTCTCTCATAAATCTCACTCCAATTATTTATGTGCCTAAATTATTATTTTGCCATTATTAAAAAAATGTTCTTGTTTTTTGTTTTTTTAATTGTGGTTTTAGTAGAGCGAAACATTAATTTCTAATGGCTATGATGATGATGATGATGATGATGATGATGATGATGATGATGATGATGATGATGATGATGATGATGATGATGATGATGATGATGATGATAATGTATCTGTTGTATAATGTCAGATCGGGTGTGCCTCGTTAGAACTTCACATCTTAGGCGATCATAAGCATATTCTACTTTAAGAAAAGTAATGCCAAAAATACATGATTTGGTATATGACTTCAAACTGTGTGTAGTTAAAAGGCACTGGTGAAGCAGGGACTAGAATCCCAGGCTCCGAGAGAATTATTTTTCCGCTTGTGGTCCGTTCGCTGTGAAGTCGGACATTATTTGACGAGTTCGCGGTTAAAGCGAAACCGGTTATCGAATAAATTTTATTTGCTACCCAATACAATTTTTTGTTTGATACGGCTAGCGTATATCTAATCAAAATCCTGACATTGGACTTCATTCTAAAATATATTCCCCAAAGCGGAATGGTATTCCTTGTATGATTATAGATAAGCGGATGCTAGATGGAAATTCAGGTCTAAAGAGATTCCAAATTGGTTTTAACCGAAAGAGAGGCTAGCCAATGAGCACCAATTAAAAAGTCTTACAATTTTGTGTAATTTTCAGCACAGGTGGTTCATTTTAAAAAGACCCAAACTCAGAAATAATGTGTCCCGGTTCGAATTACGCCTGCTTTAATTGTGCACAATATTTGACGAGTTCGCAATATGGAAAAATCGGTGCAATGAATAAATTGCTCTTGCAATCTAACACAAATTTATGTCAGCAATGACAAATTATATAATCACGATCGTGCCATTGGACATCAATTGAATATATATATATATATATATATATATATATATATATATATATATATATATATATATCATGAACTTGGGTATGAAAACTCAACGAAAACTGTGGTTTACATTATAAACATTAATAACCTCAAAGGCAATTGTCTAGAATTACTAAGAGCCACTGCCGAAGATACCTTGTAATTGGTAATTGTACCATGTTTTGGAATCCAAAAAATGTTTGCTTGTTATTTGAGCATAAAATATTTTATGATTTTTCCAGTGCACAACTTTTGCACTACTTCTGAATGCTTATTGATCTATACAGACTGAGAGGAATGTTTCCGTACGGCGAGCATATTTAAATAGCACCACCTACGCCTACTAAACATGAAATAATAAATAAAATCTGTTGAGTAGATATAATACAGTGATGTAACTGTCTGGATAGCGCGCAAACATGTGCTCACGCACAAGCTACTTTGAGTCAAATCCAACGGCTGTTTATGCTTGGAAATTTTTAATTTTCTGCTCTATCGTCTGCATGTTTGTTATGTGTCGACATCTCGTGCATGTATTTGTGAGCCCATGAGCGAGTTGCGTTAGTACGTGCATTTATTGATTATAATAATCTAATTCCGCCAGAAGAGCCTATAGTTTCCCGCGTACACACAATGTTAGTGTGTTGTCTGTGTGCGTCTACTAATTTGTTTTGTTTACTAGTACATATATATATATATATATATATATATATATATATATATATATATATATATATATATATATATATTAATTTAATTGTTCTATTAATCTGACTTAAATGTTCGTTTATTTTTGCTTTTCGTGAAATTCATGTGTACTAATGCGTTAGGATTTCTATAGTGTATAACTGAACATAACAGCTGATGTGCTGCGTTTAAGCGTGCACTGTAGCGTATAAATGGGCCGTCTGCTAAACCAGAATATTGAATAGGCATTAACTAAATTATTGTGTACATTCGCTATTGGGTTGCTCAAATTCACCCGTGTTTATGTTCCATAAGCCAAAGGATTTAATTTGCGTGCTCCTATTGTTAATAAATGTCAAATCAATAAAAAGGAGTAATTAAAATGGCTTGCGAAATTAATAAAAAGATTTTTTGTTAAAAATAGCGAGGGAACAATAAATGAAGTTTAGTGTCAAGCCAAACGACAATATTCAAACGGAATATGAAAAAATCAACATGGGAAAAATAATAAAATTTGCACTAGCATACATGGAAATTGGTGTCAGTTTTAAAGTAAATAGGCTTCGAACTGAAATTCGCACGATTTGTTACCAGAAATTATTGTCGCAAAGAATTTGTTAAAATCCAGTGAAATTCGACAGTACTAGTAAATAAACATATGATTATTTCGAGACCTATGTTCGCCAAATCTGATTTAACGTTTCATTAAATCAAATTTGCGAACCTGAAGTAAAACCAATCCCATTTTTAAACCAGCCTGCGAACATCATACTATTTTTAAGAAGGATGGTTGCAGCTAGTGGAAATATTGGACAGAGTAAACAACCATTACTATGATTCTCGATTTTGCCTATCCTAAGTTAATTAACAGATCGGTTGATTTTGTAACTTTTTTTCAGTTTCCATTTTATTTCATTGTATCAAGAAAGGAGAATTCCATACAGTACGCTATAATTGCCAATTTTCGTCCGCTTAACTACTTTGATGACATGCAAAGGATCTTTATTATCCGGAGACTTGTTTTTTTCAAAATTGAACTTTACGTTTGAGACACTTTATGGTTTGCACATATATTTATAGCATAAATTTATTGATAGTATGTAACGAAAGCCTTCCATAACTTTTAGGACTACTATTTAAGCTGATAAAAGAAGTAACTCAACACTAAGATTGTGAATAAGTTAAATTATTTCATAAGCCTCTTTTGAGAACAGCGATAAAACGGAATTTTGTTGTTTATTGCATATTTTAAATGTAAAGTTCCTAAATTGATTAGTACTGAAATGTAAAAAGTGTCTTCAAGTACATTTGCTTGAGATTTTAAAGCATTTTTTAGCAATAAAACTACTTCGTAAAATTAAATTAACTATTTATATAAATAACGTATTTAAAACTGAAATAAACATCAATATCCTATATTTCCACATCGTAAAAAAGATTAGTGCAAATATTCGTTTTTTATGAAACTCACTTCTCTTAAAAATTAGTTAACTTATGCGATATAGTGCCAAAAAAAGAATAAAATATATTGTGATTCTTAAAGTTCGAATAAGTTAACATATTAATGGAGGTTATATAAATGAAAATTTTGTGCATTGTGCGGCAGGTGTCTCAGTGGTTAGAGCACCAGATTACGAAGAAGGCGTGCACAGGTTCGAACCCTCTCAGCAGCAAATTCTGGCCAGTACGTGATTAATTTCCATTATGGACGAATCCCGGTCTACTGGATAAATTGCCTATACTACACAATAAAATTATTCGTTTTTACTGAAAAATGTATGTACTTAATAGGTCAGGTATTTATATCAAGATAGTAAACTTCATTAAAGTATTTATTATCACCGCCCGCGCAACCAATATTCGTTTAATTATACAAATGTTTAATTCAATACCACTTCCCCATATAGTGTGGTGTCTGTTCAGTAATGACAGATTGGGTATGGTTAGTTTGAACTTTGGATCTAAATGGATATCATATGAGCTCCACCTAAAGGAAAAATAGACTACCAAGTTACATTATTTAGTATATAACTGAAATTTGTGTGTAGTGTAGTGTGCGGCGGGGTGCCTCAGTGGTTAGAGCACCAGATTCCGAAGCAGACATGCCCAGGTTCGAGCCCTGTTCGCGGCAAATTCTGGCCAGTGCGTGATTAGTTCCTAATAAAGACGAAACCGGTCTACTGGATGAATTGCCTTTTCTACACTATACAATACTTACTTAATGAGTCAAGTGTAAATATTAAGATTTCAACCAATGTTCGTTAAATTTAACTGAACTGTTCGTATTTCGTCTAACGACAAATCATACAGATGCAAATGCCACAAACATCGCTGCTATTCGATTTAGCAATCAATAAAAAATTAGTAACAGCAGGTTTGCTATCAATGCAATTTTTTCATATTGTTCAAAATATCTTGTCAGCATAACTCAACGGGAATAATATCGCTAACATATCAGAAGTAATTATTGTACATATTATTAAAAACTGCTCTTTTAAGAATAATTTCGCAGTGCATTTATATGAAGATTAAGATGATACGGTTGTTGAGGAAGTTTTTGACAAATAAAGCAGTTTGGCTAATATTTTTATAGATATGACCTAAATAAGCACAACGCGTTACTTTTTAATTGAACAGAGCTTCATATGCCATCTTTGACATTGGAATCAATTGCATTATATTGAATGAGTTGAAGCGATATTTGAGTAACTTACATAAAGTATTCCAGATAATTGACCTAACGAGCTATTACAGTGATTATAACTGATATTCTCTTGAATCAAATAAAAATTAAATTGAATTTGGAAGGCAATATACTTGCTTATGATTTCGTTATAATGCAAAAACTGGACAAACTTAGTTATACATCAACTGTAACTTATTTCAGAGATCATCGTAAGAAATCTACATTATGAATTATTTGTTATTAAAAGAATAAAAAGTACAATGAATCCGATATATGGTCTGACCCATAAAATAAATAAAATAATTTTAATTATTGTAATATATATTTTATGATAAAAATTAGAAACAGGTCAGTTTTCGAGTACAGTGACTATCAGTAACCGAAAAAACAATTTTCAATTTCTATTGCAATTGAAATTTCAAAACCGATGTTGGAGATGGTATCTCCCCGATAAAAATAACTTTTAGAAAATATTTAAAAATTTTTACACTGCAAGACTACTAGAGGCGAGAGCCGCATATCTAATTTTGATTTCCATATATATTCAATGCGGTTTGATCCTCGCTTGTCAGTTTGCCGTCGTACTCTGATGATGATCATAGTAGTTCGAAACTCGTCAGTGCGTGCAACTGGCGGTAGCTTTGCTAAAATGTTCGTTGTCTGGTTAAATACAATGGGATAGTGTTTACTTCAAGCTGGAAAACTAGATTTTAAGAATTTTCCACACTATACAATTCTTAGTTTATACTGACATATGTAAGTAATTAATGGGTCAGGTCTTTATATCAAGACCGCAACCTTGATTATAATAATTGTTATCACCACCCGCGCAACCAATGTTCGTTTAATTATATAAATGTTCATTTCAATACCACTTCCCCATGTAATGTGGTGTCTGTTCAGTAATGACAGATTGGGCATAGTTAGTTGGAACTTTGGGTCTAAATGGATGCCATATGAGCTCCACCTAAAGGAAAAATTGACTAACCAAGTTACATTGGTTAGTATATAACTGAAAATTGTGTGTAGTGTAGTGTGCGGCAGGATAGCTCAGTGGTTAGAGCACCAGATTCCGAAGCAGACGTGCCCAGGTTCGTATCCTGTCCGCAGCAAATTCTGGCCAGTACTTGATGAGTTCCTAATAAGGACGAAATCGGTCTACTGGATGAATTGCCTTTTCTACACTATACAATTCTTAGTTTACACTAACATATGTAAGTAATTAATGGGTCAGGTGTTTATATCAAGACCACAACCTTGATTATAATAATTGTTATCACCACCCGCGCAACCAATGTTCGTTTAATTATATAAATGTTCATTTCAATACCACTTTCCCCATGTAATGTGGTTTCTGTTCAGTAATGACAGATTGGGCATGGTTAGTTGGAACTTTGGGTCTAAATGGATGCCATATGAGCTCCACCTGAAGGAAAAATTGACTAACCAAGTTACATTAGTTAGTATATAACTCAAAATTGTGTAGTGTAGTGTGCGGCAGGATGGCTCAGTGGTTAGAGCACCAGATTCCGAAGCAGACGTGCCCAGGTTCGAGTCCTGTCCGCGGCAAATTCTGGCCAGCACTTGATGAGTTCCCAATAAGGACGAAACCGGTCTACTGGATGAATTGCCTTTCTACACTATACAATTCTTAGTTTATACTGACATATGTAAGTAATTAATGGGTCAGGTGTTTATATCAAGACCGCAACCTTGATTATAATAATTGTTATCACCACCCGCGCAACCAATGTTCGTTTAAATATAATTCTAAATGTACATTTATAAATTAAACGTGTTTTCCTGAGAAAATGCGACATGCCAACAAAATGATATTCTGTTTTAAATAAGGTTAGGTGTTTAAGTATGCGTATAAATTGACAGATTTAGAAATAAATATACATTGTTACGAACTGTGAAAACAAAAGCAATGTTTTCATTCACAGGCATAACCGTAAGGCTTTTTAAGTCCCATGCGAAAGTGTGTTCAGTTACGTATCTTCTAATTAAACATTCCAGGTCAACTATATATATATATATATATATATATATATATATATATATGTGTGTGTGTGTGTAATTGTGTAATATTTATTTCCATACATTGTCAGTGTAAATAAAATGCTTATTTATACCGATAAAATTATGTATAAAATGGGACTGGTGCTTATATCATGATCGCGTACTTGATATAAATAAATGTTATCACCACCTGCACAACCAATGTTCGTTTTATTACCATTTATGTCGACTGTTTTTACTATTTAAAACTAACAAATTCTTGTGACCTCCTTCTTCCGTTAATCAGTTGATAAGATGGAGCGAAAGCAGTTTTGTATTACACATTAATGTCTTTAATTTATATATTTCGATTATTTTTTACGTATCAGAAAGCATCATTAACCTAGTTTGAAATATACTTTCTAGTATGAAGCTGTTTTCCAAACCATTTAAAAAAGAAATTGTCATAATTAATCAACATAAACGGTGCTTTAAATCACGAAAAACACCATTCTTATATTTGCTGTTATTAGAGCTGCGTTGCTAGACTAATTTATGTTAAACTGTCTGATGCATTTCTATTTTATTCCGTCATCATCCAGGCAGCGTTGAAAACTGTCTGATCAAGATCAAAGCCAACATCGTTTATATGGGTGGTTTTAATAGCGTAGCTACTTTCGCCATTGATAGATGTTTCACTTTTTCTATGCTTATCCAGTTCATTGTATGCCAAACATTAAATATATAGACATATATGGCACCTTCGCAAAGCCAAACCGCGTTTCTTGGGCCGGTTTGAACTACAATATGTGACTACATACATGAACAGATCTCTCAGCGTTCGCGGTGTTCATGTAGGATACATTATCCGTTAATGAGATTGTGGAGATTACGATAATTCAGCTACAAAATGTGATAATATTTCGGTTGTGCTTTTTTTGAAGTTACCACTTATTATCGACTCCCTCGCGTTTATGATAAATTTGAGCTTATGCTCAAATTCAACGTGTGGATAGACGTTTTAAAAATTTAAATTTAACAGCTGATTAGAACGAGGCCATTATGTTTTACCTAGGCTGAAAGGAACACACACATACACGTGTACGACAAGCACAAACAGCCGAAGCTTTGCTCTGGCCTATTTAGAAAATTCTGCTTGTTTGTGTGTTTGTCTACTGAAAGGTTATCCGTACGAGTATTGGTTGTCTATACCTGCAAGTAGAAGCAATAGCCAATGAAAACAGTACTTCCATTTTGCAAGCCTTAGAAAACATTCATTTCTTGTAAGCTACTTCTTTAATTTATTATTTCACCCATATTCTGTTTTCCTCTAAAGAATATCGCTGTGGACGATTTTGCGTTTAATACTAAAAGTTCATTTTATTAGAAAGGCCATTGAGGATGAGTTCAATTTTAAATTTTATTCATTTTAATTTGCGTGTGTTTCAATCGGATGTTTCGAGTATTTATTTTAACTAAAATTCCATAGGTGGTCGATTTTACATGAGTTCTATAGGTAGAATTTCTTCGATTGAAAAACAGTATTGTTCGAATTCATACAGTTAGCATGGCCTCTAGTAGGGCATGGTCGGATGTGGTTGCCGGTTTTTATGATAAATCGTCAGATTCGTCTAAGTGTTTGTTGCCGAGCTCCCATTCTGGCTACGGCAATCTTCGGAAACCTATAATTCGCGACGCAGAATCTTCGGTAACACCAATAAACTGGTTAAGAACAGCACAACTAACCAGGCCAAATGTTTCAAATGCCTGGGGAAAATCAATCGATGACAAATTTTCTTCTGGCCAAATCGCTTCGGAATGTTCCCAACTCACCAGACATTCGGGGATCTTACCCCATCCAATAGCAATAAACTGCAATTCGGGACGAAACGCGTGGCATACACCACTTCAGGAAGTTTTATCTTTGAAGCCTGTTTGTAAAAGCAAGCAGAAACCGCCATGCCGGTTGCCAAATTTCACTCCGTTTGATAAAGTAGGAAACAAAAGTAATGCTTCAATAACGTGTTGCAATAAACAAATGGATATATTTGATGACACGAAAAATAACCCGGAGCAGCTTTTTATATCAAGCAAGGTAATGGATGAAGATAACAAGTCAAAAATATCAGATGCAATTAATGCTAAAGCTATGACCATAAATTATGGAGAAGAAGAAATGAGAACTAATAATGACAAAAGTTCTGGTAAAAGTATTCCGAAGAGCACACAGAAACGCAATTTGTCTAACGGGAGTGCTCATCAATCTAACAGAAACATAGCAACGCAGAGCACACCAAAAAGCAAAGTCAATAAAAACAGTAGCGTCTATTGTGCATCCTTTAGTGAAGAATTAGACTGCCATAAAAGCAACGTGTACGATACAAAGGTTTGTACGCAATTAAATGTTGATTACTTAAATGACAAGGAAAATAATATTGACGAAATTGATGGGCATCAATCAAACGAATTGCCGAAAAATATTGAAGTATTAACAAAATTCGAAATTGAAACACCAAACAAATGCCCAGGACCAGATGATACGAAATTGAAGCCCAATATCCAGCAAAAGTTAAAGCGAGTGGAAAGACGTGAACCTGTAATTGATGATAGTTCTACGACGAACTCAAAAAATAATATCCTAATTCGGCGCAATGAGCAGGCAAATAAAAATAATTTAGCATTAGATGATAAGTTTCGTAACAGAATTCGTTCAAAACTAGTTGAAGAGACGCGTTTTAATCAAGTACCAGCATCTAAATATAAATTACCTCAAGAATCAACAAAGTACAAATTCATTTGCGCAAACAAAGCAGGCGAGATAACCGAGATTAAAAAAGAAAAAAGCAGAACAACGTTCAACAATCCTGGATTTGGCAAAATGTCTCGAGTAGAAAACGTTACTGCAAGAAAATCGTCAAACAATAGTAGAAGTAAACGTAACTTGCAAGAAGAAAGAACAGTTTCGAAAATATCGCAGCTAACTGGAAGCAGTGAGGCCAATAGCACAAGTCGTGAGCCATCCGTTCAAAACACGACGAAATTTAGTTCAGAGAAACTGGAGCCAGAAAAATCTCACAGGGCGTACCAATTTTCAAGAGAACCGTCTCGACAGACTAGCCAAATTTCACCATCTTGTTGGATTAAACATTCTCATTATCAAAATGTATATCAAAAACAAGTATCAACTAACAGTTCTAGCTTTCCAATGTGTTGTGGCAGTGAATTTGAATTTGAGGACAGAAATAGATTTCACGTTTTAAACTACCGTCAAATTGTACAGCTAGACAAATTCCTACGGTCGGCGGTAAAGCTAACACCTCGATCATGTATCTTGAAGCGGACTATCCCACTCCAGTACGTTCCGCTTGTATCTGCTAATAAGAAACATGATAAATTTTTCCCTAGCGTAGCAACAGACGCAACAAAGGAGAAGGATGTTTGTAGTATGGAAAATTGTAGCATTATTCGTAAAGAATCTTCGAATGAAATCTCAACGAAACAGAAGCCGGTTAATTTAATCACCCCTGAACTTAACTTCAAATACAATAAAGGTTTAAGTTCAGTTGATCATAAAATGTGTTATCATGGAGAGGAGAACCAAGAAAACCAGGCACCAAACGGTGAAAACTCCCATTTGTACACCAACATTTCTAACTCGACGAATTGTTTCTCGCAATTTTCCGATGCCTTACGATTAAATTTAAATGGGCTTCGTGCGGATTTAGGAGTCGAGGGCCATCGTCTGGAACAATGGAATAAAAACGAGATTAATGTGGAACCAACAGTTGCTTTAGAAAACCAGTCTCCCAATCCGAGCATATGCGTAGAAATCAGATTCGTTTTACAGTGTATTCTAGAAAATCTTTTTCAAGAGAATATTAACGTAAATGAAGTACGGCTAAACGGTAGTTCTGCATCAGATATCATCGGTTAGTTTCTTTCCAACAAATTTTAACATGAATTAATCTTATATTTAAACAGACACTGGTTGCGTGGTTTGCGATAATGATTACTTTAATCAAGGTTGTGATCTTCATTTAATAACTTGACCCATTATGTACATAAATTTGTCAGTATAAAAAGTATTGTATATTGTAGAAAAAAATTTTTATTCAGTTGACCAGTTTCGTCCTCATTAGGAACTCATCGCATACTGTCTAGTGGTTAGAGCACCAATTTCCAAAACAGACGTGCCCAGGTTCGATCCCTGTCCGCGGCAAATTCTGAATAGTATGTGATGAGTTCCCAATAAGGACGAATCCGCTCTACTGGATGAATTGCCTTTTCTACACTATACAATAATTAAATTACACTGAAAATTTTTCTATGCTCAAAATTTACCACTGTTAATTAAATAATTTATCGATTTGCATTTAAAATCAATTTATGAATATTTTCGCCTATAAGAATTATTTCAATATATTGTTAATATTTTGTAGATTTACTGAATTTCGCTTTAAAATTCTTTACGTATTTGTTCCGTAGCTAATTGGATTAATATTTATTTAAATATGGCTAACTTGATATGAATAATTTGTATGTGTTTTTATTAAACATTTTAATTGTTTCATGCCATAGTTGACATAATATTTAAACATAAAATTTTTAAATTTATGTTTCGTGAATATTGTTTGAACGTATAAATGGCAAAAAGTAGTGAGTTTAGAATACAGAAAATAAAGTGATACAAATGAATATAATGAGTGCAATTTCATTATTTTATAAATAAAAGATAAAGATATCAATCTAGGGGTAAGAGCAGTACATCTGCAAAATTATCTTTCTATGTAATAAACTAATTAATCGGTTTCCGTTCTATGTATGTTTGCAAGCGGTCTTTTCGCCACTCTGGATCCGGATTAACGCCAGCTGCTGGTACCATTACAGCCATGGAAAGTATTCATTTTGATTTAACGCAGGTGGTGCTTGAGGCTTCATTCCACGTTAAAACATTATAATTATCTTATTTCTTATTATATTCGCCGTGTAAAAGTGACATTTTGAAAAGATTATAGTCAAAATTATTAAATTATTTACACTAGAGTATAAGTAACTCTAAAAATTGGTGTCTAACAGTCAAATAAAATATTAGTTAAAGTTGCAATATTTAAGCCAGTAAACTGGTACTAATCTAGGTGCGTTTAACTGCAAACTCTAACCGGTGTCAAAATCCTACATAATCACCTAGGCGCAACAACAAGCTCTTGGCAAACATAACGGCTCGTAAAATCCATACCATTTGAAAAAATGCATTTTAAGCCAAAGAATTGTCTGATAATAAAACCTAATTTTTCTTCCTCTTTAGTCTGTGCTATAGAATATTGTACGTAATTAATTTTTGAAATGAACCTGTCTACTCTTGTCTCTGAAAGTGATTTCCAAAGGACTAAGACCGAGCAGAAATGAGCTTCAGAGTTAAAATAATATCCTTTTGAAATGCGAGCTTTAATAAAATTCATTGTACCCTTTTTATGTGCAAAAACAAAAAGAAATTTTATCAGATATAAGAAAATTTTCTTTCGCATGGTCTTCTCAAATATCTACTCATGAACATATCTTTATATATAAATTGGAAAGCAAAACAAGATAGAAATACGTGAACAAAGCGAGTGTGAAAAATAGAAACTAATCAAATTGCGTGCGTCACATCCAGTTCAAACTCAATGCTTGTACGTGCTTCTTCTGCTTACATTAATTCGGCTGCAATTTGTTTATCCATAAGGCTTCGTATGTGGCTAGCTCCCTTTTGTTTCTGCATTTAATAATTACTTTGAATGCTACGTCTGGAGAACATACGTGCGTTGTTTCGATGATGTGTTGCGCAATAGCAGACGTGTATACACCATTTGATTTAGAACAGGCGTTCAAGTTGCAATGTTCTCTCATTCGAGTAATTAACCGTCTGGTCGATCGGCCTACGTAAGTTGATCGACAACTTACGCATGTATATTGGTAAATAATATTTGATATCGACATTAACGGCTGTTTCTCTTTGATTGCTGGTAAAGGCAAGTGTGTTACCCTAAATAACACTCGTAGTTTGGCTGCATTAAATGTGCGTGTCAATGCTGCTTCAACTTTCTTTTGTGCCATTCGGGAAACTGCATCCCCCTTAAATGGGATGTTTAGGTAGATGGTTTTCTTTTCTGGCCCATAGTACGTCTGTTTCTGGTTAACTCCCCTTTTAATAATTGATTCAATTAATCGAGAAAGATGACTGTCTGCCTTTCCTTGATGTACTGTTAAAGAAAGAAATTAATGGTAAATTAAACAGAAAAATTTACCATAAACCAACATGGTCTGCACAGTATTTGCATTACAGCAGTTTTGTGCCATTTCAATATAAATTATCAACAGTTCGTAGTTGCTTTTCAAGAATTGACAGGTTGGTTAGTCAAGATTCTAAAGAAAATGAATATAATAAGGCAATTAACGATTTAATGTCTAGTAAGCTATGGCAATTAATTGAATCAATTATTAAAGCTCGCATTCCAAAAGAGTTAAGATTTTGCTGGTGGCGCTGTGGTGGAGAATTTCAATCTCTGATTGGTTATTGTTTAACATAAGTGATTTTTAGGCTTCAGCGTTGACAACGTATCAAATTATGTAAATTAGAGACAATAATCCAAAGCATTTTGGACATATAATGGAGAATATTGTTCTCTCGTGTGTTGCGGTCAAAGATAGTTTTGAGCTCATTGCAGATGCTGTGTAAATGTTAACGCAAGTGGATAATTACTTGTCCTATATCCACTTATCAGATCTATACGCAGCTGATTATTATAGCCAAAAATCTTATGTTCAATTCTTTAACACTTAAACAGCGCTAATTGTACAACTAAGAATAATAGTACGTGGTAAGTCAGGAGGATTTTTAGAAGAAGCAATATATAGTACTTATAACCTTGTAACTTCCAATTAGCACGGGACTGTTGCATATAGGGTTTAGCAATTTCTTTTTTTATGCATCGAGACCTAAGTATCGTGCGCTCTTTTGTTCTATACACGTGAAATTTGCATCTTTACCGGTCAAAACGATATCTAAAACAATAAATCTTAAGTACAAAATGTAAGAATAATTCATAGCGCATAATATAATCAGTGCTGTTTTTGTTTTCAAATATTGCTTTCCTTCGGGCTATTATTACTCACCCTCGAAATTCTATTCCAACAAATATTTTAGGACTCCACTTCATCATGATTTTGTAGATATTTGAACTCCACCATGAGCTCTTTTTCAATGCCAAACACTTCACACACTTAGTTGACAATCAACATGTCAAGTGGAAATATTAATTTAAACCGCCTCATTTATACTTGTTTTTAGATCTCTTAAGCATAAAGTTTTTTTATAAAAATGTTAGGAAAGTGTATGTTAAATTGGTTTGTGTATGTGTCTACATGTATACACTCTTCGCAATGAGATTACAGTGATATAATGACAATTAATGACAACTCACTAGATAAGCGTACGTCATGCCTGTGTGTATGTGTTCTCGTTTGTTTTGAATTGAGGAGTAATCAGTTAATGCAAATGTACACTCATCCCAGTGAAATTACAGCGATTTGGCAACATCTGACTATTCACTGGATAAGTGTGTTTGTGTGTATGTGCGTGAGCGTTTACTTAAAACTAAGAGCTAATCTGTTACATGTAATTACAGGCACGTGTAACGGTCATACAAGTAAAACTAAAATGATAAATTTCATATCCTATTTGCACACGTAAGACCTGTTTTGCACTTACTTTTCTAAATGAAGTAATTTCGAGTGGCATTTCAGTGAGGAGGGGGAATGACACTATTAATATAGTAAATAATTAATAGGTAGTAAAATTAAATTAGAAACGGATAAAGTGTTTCAATAGGGTAGAAAGTTAAATTAAACGGTACGTAAAAGAAATTAAAAATTGTCTGATAAAGAAGATACTAGTAATAGTGCAAAGAAAATAAAATTAAAATAAACCTTGCCATCATGTATGGATAAATGTATGTTAAAGGCGCTACACTAACAACAAGTAATCAAGGATGAAATAATCAAAATAAATTAGGCGATATTGAATTAAACTATCTCTATGTAAGTTAATATCAGTCCAGTGTTCTTATTCTTTTACTTGAGCGAGTTTCTGATTCTGATTCTGATTCGTGCAATCTTCGTTTTCTATCATTATTTAGTGCTGTATTCCAAATAGGACCTAGTGATTTTTCTACGGCTGTTTCATTCATTATGTCATTTCTCGATTTAATTTCGATGGATTATCTAATCAGTCTAGTCGATCTGCTACGGCTACAATATGATATACGTCTGCACCCATCCCAATTAATTGTGTGTCCTGTCTCTACTGTATGGCGTGCAAGATCTGATCTATTAACATAGGCATACTTGCATGCGGTTTTATGTTCCCCTCTTCTAACCTTAATTGAGCGCATGGTTTCACCCACATACTTCAAGTTACAGTCGTTACATGGAATTTCATATACTCCTGATGTGTCTAGCGGTTCTATTTTTTCCTTTTGTTTGGGAAGTATAATACCTAGTGTAAGGGTCTGTTTTAAAATAGTACGTATATTGTATTTTGATGCTACCATTTTTATTTTCCTACTTAGTTTAGAGTCAGGTATAACCATTACCCTCCGGTCATCTTTTAATTTATTTGACTTCACGTACTTCCAGTCATGATTAAATTTACTTACGCTCATTATAGTTGCTTCAATTAACTTTAGAGGATACCCATTAGCACTGAATATTTCTCGCAGTCTCCCTAATTCAATCTCTCTATGTTTATTATCTGTTAATCTTAAGCTTCTTATTATCATCGATTTTAAGATACCGATTTTCATTCTATATGGATGATTTGAATCGAAATTAAGAAGGATACCTGATTAAGTATCCTGCCTATAAACATCCCTTTCTAGTTTTGTACCATTTCTAATTAACTTGACATCCAGAAATGGTAATTCGCCACATGATTCATTTTCAATTGTAAATTTAAGCTCGCTCACCTGATTTGCTATGTTTAAGAAATTTATCAGATGATCCTCCCCGTGATTCCAAATAACTAATATATCATCCAAATATCGTACATACAATTTAGGATTTAGGGGCGTTATATCTAAGAGAGTCTTCTCCATGTAATGCATGAAGATATTAGCTATTGGAACCGATAGTGGTTGCCCCATTGGAACACCTCTAATCTGCTTATAAAATGCATTCCTAAATTTAAAATAAGTTGAGGACATACATACGTACATTATCTCCATGACGTGTCTAATCGTCATTTTGCTTCCTTCCAATATTACTGGATGATCAACAAGGAAACGCTTAAAATAGTCTAGTGCTTTAGGTACTGGTATATTGGTGTACATTGACACCACATCTAAACTCGCCAATCTATCGTTTTCATTAAGTTCACATTTATCTACAATCTCAACCAAATGGTATGAATTCATCAAAGTATTGTCTAAGAAGTACGAATATTTCTTTATTCTATTACATAGAAACTTAGACATTTTATATGTTGGAGAGTGTTGGACATTAACAATAATTCTCAAAGGGTTGTCTGGTTTATGTATCTTTACTAAACCGTACACTCTAGGAGCGACTGTATCTCTTTGTATGAGAGCGTTACCATGCGCTTGATCTAATTCTCCTTCAGCAATCATATTATTGACCAATAATTTAACTTCTCCTTGTAGCTTATCCGTAGGATCTTTATTAATTTTAGTGTATACCTCTATATTGTCTAGTTGTTCATACATTTTATCATTATAGTCAGATTGATTCATCAGAACCGTCGCTCCTCCTTTGTCTGCTTTCAAACATATCACACTGTTTGCTATTAACTCTTTCCTGAGACTTTTTATTTCATAATTTGGTTTATATTTTTCCTCTGTGTACGTTAGCACAGCTGCGGCTACGTCTAATTCAAACCTAACTTTATCCTTGTCTGAGAGGAATTGTGCTATTTTAACAGCCTCAGTAATTATCTCATTTTTTGGTGATTTCTCAATTTGGATAGTTGTATTCAGACCACGATTAAGCATTTCCAGCTGTTTCTCATTAAGATTTATTTTAGAGAGGTTTACCACTCGATTAGTTACAGCAGGACAATCTGTGGTCTTTCTATAGATGCCCAAATTCCCTAACTTTCTATCATGCCTAACCTGAATAAATTTTGTCTCCCTATTACGTGCGTTATCAGTAAAATCATGTAAACATTTAAAATCATCTACGTGCAAAAAGGGATGTAACTGATCTTATTTCAGTTTTCTCTAATTAGTTCATATTTGCGTTTGAGTTGTCATTAATTGTCATTATATCACTGTAATCTCATTGCGAAGAGTGTATACATGTAGACACATACACAAACCAATTTAACATACACTTTCCTAACAATTTTAATAAAAAAACGTTATGCTTAAGAGATCTAAAATCAAGTATAAATGAGGCGGTTTAAATTAATATTTCCACTTGACATATTGATTGTCAACTAAGTGTGTGATGTGTTTGGCATTGAAAAAGGCCTCCGTAATTGGAGCCCGAAATATCTGCAAAAATCATGATGACAGTGGATTCAAATATTTCGGTACGCAATCCGAAAATCAGGTAAATTGTTTATTTCCTGTCTCGCAACATGTTTCTTTTAAATCTTACTGGAAGAATTGTCTTTTCTCAATTGTACAATTCTTCATTTATACTGACAATGGTATTAATACAATGGGAATGGAGTCTATATCAAAGATCGCAATCTTTATTTAAGTAATAATTATTTATTCTTTGTTCTGGAGAACTAATATATACGCAATCGAGTATTAGGTGTTGTGCACCTAGTAACAAATTAGTTCAAATTGGACCAGAAGGATAAACTATTGAACGAAACGTAGAATCTTGTTCCAACGTCATTTTCAGACAAGCATCTGATAGAGGGCTTCAAAATTAAGGGATAAGTGAGAACCCATCAATCAAGGCAAATACTCGGTGCATCTGGAAACGTAAAGTATTCAAGATTTTACCGACCTACGAGTGCTATCAATTGTCCCGCACAAGAAAAATGCGGTAAAATTTACTACAAGAAAAAAAAGCACTGAGCAATGTAATTCAACATTTAGTTATATATATTTTTTTTCTGGAGAACTAATAAATACGCAATTGAGTATATAGTATTGTGCACCCTGTAACAAATTCGTTCAAATTAGACCACAAGGATAAGCTAATGGCAGCATGAACGGAACGTTGAATCTAATGTACACATGCGCTTTACGCTTACCGGCGACTCATCAGTATGAGTCAGAACTACGCCCTATACTAACCATATGTTTAGTCAAGGAAAGTGGGATAACTGGACGGTACAATCTTTTACACGAATGTGCACACCAGCAGTAGTGAAGTTTGTCTTCGTATGAAGTCTTCAAATTTGAGACCTTAAAACGAACTCACGGTATAAAATATATTTCGAATTTTTAAAGGGTACAAACACTGTTTCCCGAGTCGGCACATCTTACCAGATAAAAAAGGATTTCAAGATACTCAGAATTTAACCACAATTGAGATTTACAATAAATTTTGAACACCAATAAATACAAAAACTTTGGCTTTGGTCTACATCAGATATCACATGTCATGGTACTTGTGGGGCGTAATACCGGCTCGTAATGATGTGTCGCCATTTCGTATCAAACGCATGTGAAAATGATACTAAACCTTTCGTTTATGTTGACTTTATTTTATTCCTCTGGTTCCCTTGAATTAATTTTACTCGATGTGCAACACAATTGTAAACGCTTATGCTTGATTTAAAGCCCATTATTAGTGTAACAAATATAAGGGCAGAGTACTGTATTTCGTAAAGACAGTATGCTAGTTTACAAAAATGGTGGAATTGACAATTATATATTTCCTGCGTAAAAGCCAAAATTTACGTGTATGACAAACATTAAAAGGTGGAAGCATTCGATTATTAATCTCGTTCACCATTTAGATCCATACATAGCTTCAAATTGTCAAACGGAGTTCCTGTAATTCATATATATTATCATGTTATTATATCGAAAAACAACATATTTCTTCTCTTTTAATCTTTGTAAACAGTGATCTCAGGTGGAATGTATTGCACTGCTGCTTTATGTTTAAATCTGTCTGTGATAACAAAAAATCGATGGCTCTATGATAAAAGGCTGTGCTCAAAATGATGCTTCAATCTATTTGAGCAAATCTGTTGATCTTTGCGCTTCCTGGAAAATGTAGCTTCAATTGGGAAACGGAATGCATCAGTCAGAATGTCGTTCTGTTCGCAATTAGTCGAAATTACACCAAGAGAATATAAGGCATTGCATGAGCTTTATAGTCGAAAATTTTATAACTTCTAACATAAATGTGCCATTAACTTCTTGAATGGTTCAAATATTGAATCTCCGTGATTTGCATTGGCGGATTTTCGCCTTGCACTATCAGTCTCGCATCGATCGGATTGATCATCATTTCCAAGTATATGTGGATTTGTCTTCTTGTTGGCTGGATCCGGCTTCATCTCTTTCTTTCGAATGCGTCAAAATCGTTTATACTAACCACTGAAAATTAGAAACGACCCAAACTTCGATTATTAGATCATATCTCTAATAGTTAGTTTGAACGATTTTGAAGCCTTCAATTCAATATACAAAATAATTCATTTCTACTTAGATGCTTTTGTATGTTTGCTTATCTGTGAAGTAAGATGGCTAACTTACCGATTTATGTGTATTGAGTTCTTTTTTAGATTTTAAATGATATACTTGTTAAACTGAATAGCAATATTTGTATCCATTTGATTGCGAGGATTCACGAAATTTGAAATATTGAAAACCAATTTGTAAAAGTAATGAGAATAGAATACCGTCTACATCCCTCCGGCACATTGTAGATTCGGACTATCTATTCTATAAATACTATTGAGTTAACTAATGAAAATTCCCACAGCCTAAATTGTTTTTTAATAAATATCAAAACAATCACTGCAATCATTGGAAATAGCAACAATGCCAAAATCCTTTGAATCAGAAAACGATTCTGAAAAATTAAGAACAATTTATTTACGGCAATATATATTTATTTTATTATCTACTTCAAAAAAATTCTCTAATGAAAATTTCAATCATTAAAAATTTTGAGTGATTATGTTGTCATAGAGAAATTGTGTAGAGCTAAATGTTGATAGGCATATATTTCTAATAATAATAGTCAATAGTTTAAAGATCATCAGCATAAATTTTCAAACCAAATAAAATTATCTCGCATTTTCCAAAGACTTCTACAATTTAAATAACAAACATTGCATTGAATGAAACAAAAATGTGCATGGTAAACGATGATTATGCCAGATTTTACAATTTATATATTTCTAAATTCTTAACGCAATTATTTAAACCTGTTGAGTCCCGATTTATTATTTGTTTGGAAAATTTTGTGACATGATATTTATCTCAACACTGCATCAGGTAGTAAAGGCAATTTATTTAATAGACCGGATTCTTTCTATTTAGGAACTCTTCATGTACTGTACAGAAATTACTGCGGACCGAACTAGAACCTGGGCTTATTTGCTTAGGTTTCTGCAACACTAAACATTGCGCTACCTGTGCCGCATTCTATACACAATATTTTATCATACACCAAATTGTATTTTGGAAGCCTATTTGAGGTGCAACAGATTTAGAATCTCATAAGGTCTAAAGTTTTTAATTAGCCACCCCCCCCCGACATGTCTCTATAAAACAGACAATATGCGACGTGCGGAAAATATATTGAACTTACGTCTGATGGTAGGATGTTGATTAAATATATGTTCTCAGTATAAACACAACTTAGCATAAGGTAGCAAGCTGAAGTCATAAGATACACCGCTTTCGTTCTTATTCGGAAGACTTTATGTACATCTCAGAATTTCCGCGGTCGAGGCACGAAATATTTTGCACGTTTGTTTCGGCCTATTACGAATGTTCAAATGCAGTACCAAAGCCACATTCTACAAAAAATTTTAGTTGAATATTTTCTTACATTTTTGGTCACACCTCTGTCAACGTGCAACTTATATCATATAAACTTTTGTCCAACTTGACACTCTGGTTTGGAATTACAGATCAGAATATATGAACACGATTCTAGTCCCGAAATTTTTCGATCAAGAACGAAACCTGTCTAGTGATTAAAATACTTTCAAACAGTACGCCATTCGAGGATTATACGGACAACTGATATAAAATGTACATCGCTTCATAAACATTTAAATAAATATAAAATTTCCAGTTGGCGTGATGATTTTTTTAACCACATATACGGGGTTACAGGTTAGAGCTATAAGCCAAAATTGGCATTAATAGGCTTCATCTGAGTGAAGTATTGACCAGAAGCATAAACTATAATTTGACTGAATATTTCAGTTAGTACATGTTTTGGGTAACTCAGTAGATGATTCATAAGTTCGCGACGCGAATGTGCCCCAGTTTCATTCATGGTCGAGCCAATTCTGACAAGAACTTGATGAGGATAACTTAGGAAGGAAGTTGGTCTAATTGGTGAATTTCATTTGATGCAGTATGCAATACAAATTCATAATGACAACAACAAAATATATATGTATTGCCGGTTTAATCTCAACATCACATATGTAAGCAACTGCAATTGGTAATCTGTAGCAGATTCGTCTTTTTTCGATACACACCAATAGCTGTCAAAACTGTCAAATGTCATTTTTAAATAAGATGCATTTGGTGAAGTGTCATTAAAATATAATTTCCATATTCCGGCCTTCAAAAATCCGCTAACGGATGATGAATACACATTTACGGTGAATCAGTCTCTTTGACGAATTGAACTTGCTCTCGTATTATATTTTTACATTCTAACGAATATATATATATATAAATTTGCTTATTTATTTATCATGCCAGTATAATTTGATACTTTTATTAGTTAGTCAATGAAATTTATCTTAAGGTCATTTTCCATCCTTATTGGGCACTCATACATAGAAGCCCGAATTAGTGCGGATACATTATGGTAATGAAAATACAACTTGTCCTATAAACCATCGAAGCGTTAAGCTGAATGCAGATTTCAGTTTAATTTTTGAATTAAATGTCAGTATTAGTTTAAATATATATCATCCCTGCTAATTAAGCATCCATAATAGAGAAATTCATCTTATCCTCAAGAACAGTTTCTGTCCTAGTTGTGTAATTAATTTAAACAGTAGATGAATTTCCGTCGCTGTAAATTGAACACGGAGGATCTCTTTTCTCAGTTATTCAAAAGGTGTGACTTGCACAACTTCAGCTAATACTTGCACGCATTTATTACATGCACTAAAATTCATATCTACGTATTTATAGGAATATATATATATATATATATATATATATATATATATATATATTGCTCTAAAAGATGCATAAAAATATTAAGTAACATATATTATAAATAAAGTATAGAAACTTTGCTTCATTATAACTACATTAAATTTTATAGATCACGGAATTTCATTAGTGAGCTAACTTTATGTAAATATGAATGGACAAGATGGTTTGAACGCGTAAAATGTGTTGTAATTATAATTTCAATATTCTGCCTAATTCAAAACCGAGTTTTCTACTTATTTCCATGCTTCAAGTAAACACCAATCCAATTGTATTTAACCAGTCGTCGAACAACATAGCAAAACTACTGCCAGTCACGCGCACTGACGCGTTTCGACCTTCCATGATCATCTTCAGAGTACGACGGCAAATTGACTAATGGACGATCAAAGCGCAATGAAATTATATATGGATAGGAAAATTAGATATGCGGCTCTAACTTCTAGTTGTCTCGCAAACATTGTACTTGACTTGAAATTTCGGCTGCACAATTTCTACTCAGTCACGAACATTAACTTGTTTCAACTTTCGCCACATATATCAAAAGGTAATACAATTCAATAATCAATGATTTCGCGTTTGGTGGTAACAACTTTGTGAACTTGAAGTAACCACCAATCCAAATTTATTTTCAAATTTTAATATTTAAACAGTACTTATATTTATTAATATTAAATTAGTAGAAAGTATACATACATTTTAAAGTAAACATTTACTATTCACTTCTTTTGGCGTGGCATTTTAACCCTTTTCAATAACTTTTTTCTAATTATTTAAGCAAAGTTAAGGCCGAGTTGTAAGAAGAATTCGTAAAGAAATAGGCGACATTGCATGCTTTCTGGACGTTCAGTGTTGCTCCATAGTAATAGGTGTTTATTGTTTACGTAAAACATTGTAAAGTGTGCATAAATATTTCCTATGCAAAAAAATAGTTTTGTGACTGTAACATTTATCACCTGATTAATGAAATTTTCCTAGCATTCCAGGTTTCCTTTTTGGCCACGCTGTTCTCAATTCAGAACAAGTTCCAACAAATTTAAGCGCAACTTAGTTTTTGTGATCATATTTAAATGTCCGAATTTATTGATGTTAATTACGAATTTTCAAAAAGCTATAAATTTACGAGACACGCGTCCAATCCATTCTTCAAGTGATTTAGTGAAGCAATATACCATGTTATATGTTATGTTCAAAATACAATTAACCGTATAATTGAGCTAGTTGGACGAACTTGAGCATTTTTATTAATAAATGTAAGCATTATCTGCTAAGTTGCGGTATAAAAATAAATATCGTAATTAATTAAAATCAAATATCCATCAAACTTTTTTAATTACCATAAAAACTGATTCCGATTATGATTTAATAAATAATAATAATAATAATAATAATAATAATAATAATAATAATAATAATAATAATGAGTAAAATATAATTAACCATATAATTAAGCTAGTAGGTCCAACTTGAGCATTTTATTAATAAATGTAAATATCTACCAAACTTTTGTAATTTCCATAAAAATTCATTCCAAAAATGATTAAAATAAGAATAATAATGATTAAAATATAATTAACTCGATAATTAAGTTAGTCTGTCTAACTTGAGTAGTTTTAATAAGAAATGTAAGCATAATCTGCTAAGTTGCGGTATGAAAAATAAATAGCGTAAATACTTAAAAAGAAATAACTATCAAACTTTAGTAATTGCCATAAAATCTAATTCCAATAATGACAAATTTTGTTTAAAAGTTTCTTCTATTAAATATTTAAACACATTTCTGTAATATCTGTCTCCAAAAAGTCTGATTAACATCAATAAACTGCAAAAGTCTGCAAAAGTTAAAAAAAGATATTCAGAATGCCATTACTTTACGAAAAATATTTAAAAAGAAACAAATTAATATTAAAAAACAATTTATTAAAAATTATCTTCAGTTTAATGTGTTCCTATTGGACATTCGGTTTCAGCTTAAGTTGCATTAACACTTGCGTGCAATTAATTTGTACGAAGATTTTATTTTAATGCAAAAAAATCACAGATCTTCTTGGATGTAAAATACATTGGCATGTGTATAAATTTGAATGTATGGACAAAAGTGCACCGTTTTGCCAATAATTGATAACTCGTGCTATTTTTTGTCTTGATAGTGTTGATGCTTTAAACGCTTGAAAAACTTATCTTTATCTATATATAAACAATTGGTTCTGCAAAATAAATACCATTTGCGACGATGGTAATTATGAGCTTGCTTACATTATACGTCAAATGAATTGTATTTCCCATAAAAAGTAAAATATTTAAAGAATAAACCTGTATGTGTTGAAATAGGTGAAGAGTTTAGTCAAAAACTGCAGACGCATTTTCATTTCGGTTATTTATTTGAAAATGCTGTAAACAATAAAATTATTCATTCAGTTAAATATTGTTTGTTGAGGAGAACTAATATATCTCCAAGTATGTATTAGATGTTGCGAACCTAGTAACAAATTAGTTCAGTTGTGACCAGAAGGATAAACCAAAGACAGCAAGAACAGAAAGTATAATCTCATGCACATTCGTTGCGTGCTTACTGGCGACTCATCAGCAGGAGCCGGTATTACGCCCTTTAACCACTATATATTTGGGTGAGGAATGTGGGATTTATCGTCCTATTATTCCACATACCTCAGCCAAATATATAGTGGTCAAAGGGTGTAACACCGGCCCCTACTGATGAGACGCCAGTAAGCACGAAACGAATTATTAACTATTTTCATCTGTCTCCAGATGTATATAATTTCTGCATTTAAAAAATAATTGATTGCGCGAGTGGAGATGGTAACTCTTTAAATCAATTTTGCGAGCTTGAAATGAACACAAATTTTGCTTCATTTAGCATGTAGAACAACAGAAAATCTACCGCCAGTCATGCGTCATGACGCGTTTCATCCTTCCAAGATCATCATCGGAGTACGACGCCTTATAGACTGGCGAGGATCAAACCGCAATTCATATAGATAGAGTGACAAATATTATATTCGTCTCTTGCCTCTAGCAATCTTGTATAAATTTAACGTAACTGAACATATCGGCTGCAGTATTTCTACGCAGCCACGAACATCACAATTTTAGCAGCTTTCGACACATTTAATCATATAATACATTTTAAAAATCAATGGCTTCACGGTTTGTGCATAAACTCGGGCTTAAAAAGAACCATTCCAAATGCATTTAACCAGATGCAAAACATAGGAAAACTACCGGCAGTCACATACACCAGGGTGTTTAGACTTTACATGATCATTATCAGGATACAGCGGAAAATTGACCAGTGTAGAGCAACCATTAAAATTTCTATGATTTACATACATATGCAGAAACCTGCAGATGTTTAATGTTCGTACCTACAATGAAATTGTGCAGTCGACGTTTCCAGTAAGGTTAAATATATACTCGACTACTAGATGTGAGAACTGTATATCGAAATGTGTCTGCCATACATATTCATTGCGGTTTGATCCTTGCTTGTCAGTTTGCCCTCGTAATATGGTGAGGTTCATGGGAAGTCTACACGCGTCAATTCGTTTGACTGACGGTAATTTTCCTGCTGTTCGAATAGTTAAATACAATGAGATTAGTGTCTATTCCATGTTAAACACATTTTTTAATGAATAATCATCACCGTCCGCGCAATCAATGATTGTTAAATTGTATCAATTATAAACATCTTATGAGAGCTGCACAAAGTTAATGATCGCGAATGCATGGAAATTGTGCATCCGATATTTCCACTAAATTTAAATTTATGCAAGCCAAAAAAACACTTTAGCATTTTTAGTTGACTTTAATTTTGTTATATTTGGCAAGTTGTAAGTGTAAATGGATTTGGGGTTCATTTCAAGCTTGCCAGCGTTTTGATACATCAACAAAACAATTTTATGTTTCAATGAAGTATATGTGTAAGGCCATGCCTCCCTAATTGCTCGCTATTGCTTGAAATGGACGTTTCACGGAACTTTAAGAGAAAAACAATTTTCTCGTGTGCTGGAAAAACCGTTTGGCGTTTCAAGCCCAATGTGCAACTGTATTAGTCATGTTACTTCCGTTTGAACTTTCTGTATTAAAATATTTTGTATAATTATTATGTGAACCGTATTCTCAACATTAATTAGACAGTTTTCTATTTTCTAAACCTCGTACATGACGAAATGAAATTAAGCAAAATCGCACTTTCAAATCATATGCTATGCTTTTTTAAAAGAATAAATTTGAATAATTTTTTTACGTTTCTGAAATTCATGCAATATATATATATGAATTATCGTTAAATATTTAAAAAAATATAGTGAATAGAACAACAATTTTTAACTGATTAATTAAAATAACTTTATGCTATTTTAATCTTTCTTAAGATTTAAAAAATTTTAACATAAGTATAAACCTAAAATTTCAATTTATTTATTTATCTTGAAATAAATTATTATGTTATCGGTGAAGGGAACTTAGGTATCGAACAATAAGATCTTTTAAATCAACATGCATTTCAACATTAATAAACAAAATTTTAAAAAATATTCCTCGGATTTCCTTGAGCTTTAATTTTTTTGAGTTCATACATTTCTATAAAATAGGAATATGAAAAGAAAGAACAGTTTTCTTTAATTCGCATTTGCAACTTGTCCTTAGTGGCTGGAATTTTTAAAGATATTTCTCTTCAAATATAAAAATTGTAGGAGGCTATTTTGATAAATATACTCCGGAATGGTAATAAAATTTCAGAGATTGGATAGAAAATTTCCGTTCTATTATTTTTAAAGTTAAACATATATGTAACAATCTAACTTTATTGTGATAAAATGCCTGTTTTTTAACCCTAACTAGTTATGTTGTTAAATTGAATCCAGTTATTTAAACACTATATGATTTATGATAGCATTAAAAATTTAAGTGAATCTAGTAAATAATTTATATCAAAACAGCGAACAGAATGCATAAAAATAAATTTTATGTCATTCTTATTTCTTATGTTTTATGCATCAAATAAACTAGAAGTTAAACTTTCACTTTTGTAGATTAAAATAAACTTTATGAAAAAATAAAAATTGTTTTAACGGAAATTTCAGGTAATAGATAACAATGTAAGTTAACGTAACCAAAATTTAAAAGGCGCTGCATGTTTGGTATTTTTAACAGTTTTCAATTTATACCACGATGAATTTGCAATAGAGAAAGTGTTTTGAATCTTTTAAGAACATTGGTCTTTTTAATGGTATCAGTAACATCCGTTATCACAATTTTGGACATATATCTGTACAGTTTTAATGTTAAAGACGGAAATTTCATGTGCAAATCGGCTACAAATGTTTGACTGCGTAGAGTGAAATAATTAAAAATAATAAGTTTTATTTATTTGACAGATATTTCGTTTACTACCATTCCTGGCAAGATACTATAAGAACTGTATACGATCAGTAAACGTAACACTGTTACTTCTTTATTGCAGTAAATAAATATTTTATTAATTTAACGAACATTAGTTGTGTGGGCGTTGACAAAAATTACCTTAATCAAGATTACGATCTTAATATAAACACCTGACGCATTATGTACTTACATCTATTAGTATAAACCAAATACTGTATGGTGTAGTAAAGACAATTCATCCAGTAGACCAGATCCGTCCTTATTAGGAACTCGGAACGTACTGTTCAGAATTTTTCGCGGACAGAGTTCGAACCTGGGTACGTTTGCTTTAGAATCTGTTGCTATAACAACTGAGCCAAACTGCCATATATGCTCCACCTAAACGAAAGGTTAACCAAGAACTATTATTTAATATATAACTGAAAATTATGTGAAGAGTCGGCAGTTTGGCTTAGTGATTAAAGCAAATTTTTTTAGTAGAGGTGACCTGTTTGATGCTCTGTCCACAGCAAATTCTGTACAGTACGTGATGAGATCCCAATAAGGCCGAAAACGGTCCACTGAATGAATTGCCTTTTCTAAAATAAGCATTGCTTAGCTTACCTTGAGAGATGTATGTACAAAAGGGTTCACGTGTTTATATCAAAATTGATATCTTGATTAAATTAATATATTTTAATAAATGAATTAACTTTGTTGTGATTATGCCAAAAAATTATAAGAATACTTCATTTCTTCTCTGAAACTTTAGTCGACAGCTAGGATGTCGGCTACATATACGAATCCAAATGAAGTGTCTTACTTAGATTAATTAGATTTAAATAAGTTAAATATTTACTGTTATTTAATATAGGTCGTAAGCTCGAAATCCAAGAACGCTTTTTAATTTCGTTATATTTGGCTAAACGATTCTTGCTATCATGATATTAAAACCTTATTTTCATAGCAGCAATGTTTAGAAAATGTATTATTTTACAAATGAAATTTTCGCTTATTTACACTTTGTAAATATACCACTTTCATTTTAAGGTAAAGTTTTAAAACAACTTCTTCAAAAGCGATTACTTGTTCATTAAGTTCATGAGGTCATATACCAAGAAGGAAGACAAAGTAAACGCGTTCAATAGAGGAAAAAAATAAATGGTTTCTTAATTTGTACGTGTTTACGTAAGAAACACTTAATTTGTGCATTTTTAATAGACTTTATCGACCACTAACTTTTAAAAGGTCGCAACAATGTAAATAAAATTCTACCATATGAGCCCAATATTGTCTCAAAAAATTTTTTTAATTTTAATAATTATTTTGTAATGCGTTTTAATTATATTTGCTTTCAGTGAGCAAAATAACGATTTTCAAATGTTACCAGTTTATTCATAACACTACTTATTTAATTGGTAACAACATTTAAGTATATGCAAATGCAGATAATTTTGTTTTTATCTGCATAAAAAAAGAACAGCATTATTCTTTCCAAATAACAAAATGTCACAGATGTTTTACCAAATTAGAAAGCATTTAAAATTTAATACGCCAATCTTTCAGTATTGTATGTGATAAATGCTGAGTTACAAATTACCCGATGTATATCCATATTAATAATTTTAGTGCATATTTAATAATAATTAACTACATTAATTTCAAATCAAAATTTGTATTTATTTGCACATGGAAACTAAACATGAGTTTTGACTTGATGTAAGATTATTGAAATTCACAGTTTTACTCACAAAAGCATTAAAATTCAGAACATGAATTCGTATTTTTAGTAAATAATTTTTATTTACTCTAGCTCACTGTTTTTTATATTTAATTGAGAAATTTTAAAAAGATTTTATATATATACATACACACTAATGTATATATATGTATATATTTATATATATATAATTTTTTTGAATGCGAGTCTAAATAAAACTCATAGTAATCATACCATGTTTAAAATGGAGAAGAAATTTTAGGAGATACAAGAACCGTTTCTTTCTCGTATAATGTATCTAAAAATAAGAAATTCTTTAAGTTTAAATATAAAGGCCAAACAAAACAAAAAAAATGTAAAAGTAGAGAGAATATAAAATATAGGAAAAACAAATAAATTGAGCGCATTGCTTCCAGTTAAAGCTCAATGCCTGAACATGCTTTTTCTGCTTACATTATATATATATATATATATATATATATATATATATATATATATATATATAGTAATAATCAGAACTGCCTAACGTAGTTAGTGTAGCTTATCTAATAAACCGGTTTCGTCTTCATTGAGAACGCGTAATGTACTGCCTACAATTTACGGAAGACTGGGCTTTAACCGAAGCATATTCTCCTAGTGTCTGGGGCCCTTTACGATTTGCAACCACAACTGTATAATAAATACAATTTTCAGTAAAATAATAGCACGTATTTTTGGTTTGATTTTTCTTCATTAAAAACCTAAATGAAATTCTATTTCACATAGGGTTCCAATAAGCCAAAAAAAATCTTTCATTATAGAACACTTAACATGGCACCTGAGGATGTGTTATTATACTGAAGATTTATTGCAGAATTATTTTTATATATTTTTGTTTGTATATAATGTTTTATTATTATGTTCTTACATTGTCATTATTTTTAAAATACGTTTTCAACTTTAATACTAATAATAATAAATTTTTACTTGGAATCCAAAGCCATCTGGGCCGACAATTGAAAATATCATAAAACAGTTCAAAAGTTCGGTTATGCATTGTTGAAGAAATAGTGACCAGTTGTTGTTCATAAATAATGATAAAAGTGGAGCTTTTAGAAGTTGAGAAAGAAAAGTGCTTTCAAAAAATTTGGTTCAATTTCTCGTGTAGAAAAATAAATCTCAAATGAATAGAATAAAATTGACTAGATTAAAAGCTAATGAAGAATCAGGTAAAAATTATTCTGTACAGGATTTGCAACCCTTATTTTCATGATTAATGCAAGTCTTGTTTCAGCAAGCATCCCAGTGGGACAAAAATATCGGTTATATTAGAGGGCGATAAAGAACAAGCACCAGGCAGTGACGGTCAAATATCGCTATCTTATTCTGTTGAGTTTTCGTTAGAGTAACTGAAATAATTTGAAGAGCCGTTGTACAGCAAGCAGGGCAAATCAATTGACGATTGCAAATAAAAGAACGAGGATAACCGTTTGTAATGTTTAAAGTTTCTAACAAAATGCCCAAGGTAAAATCAAAAGGAAAAGAAACTTAGCGTCTCAAAATTTGTGAAAAGGCTAGGGATAGTAAAAATGTGGCGCATCCAGTTAGTTTTCTAGCTTAAGAATTTGTTAAGGAAATGCAGATTAACCGCCTCCTTAAACTCAAGCTGTTCCCAAGGTTTAGTTTCCGCAATTAGTACATTTATTTCATATTTGGTTTTGGAGAAATTTATAGACTTTGTAAGGAGATTTTTTGGGTATGACACGGGGATAACCAGGATGAGCGAAATTCGGCAGTAAAAGGCATGTTGAAACCTTCTGAATGAAGGGATTACTCAAAATGTTTGACTGAACTTTTGAAGTACGTGAATTTCAAGGAGCAGGCGCTAACGATATTTCTGACCATCAGTGAAAACACGCATCACAATTCGAGATGGGAACTGTTTAATGGTATATGCGGATGCTAAGTTGAGAGGGCAATAACCTGTGCGAGCATGAAAAGAATGAATTAATTTGCAGAGTAGGGTTTTGGGTCTTAGCTTAGATCAACAAACCACATATGTAGAGTTTTTTGTAACTTAATTTAGATAAAGGGAGAAAAAAGAGATGTCTAGATACATGACAGACTCAATCATATTAATATCAAGCGAAAATTTTGCGTTCGGGAAAGGTGAGATGGAGTCGAGCCTAAACTTCATAGAGCGAGTCATGTCGGAATTGAGTATAAGACCAATTACGTTTATGTGTGAATTCAGCAAAAATGGTAGCTGAGTGATTGAAGATAAGGAAGATTTGGACAAGGCTAGATTGGTGAAAAGTAAAACCATATAATCTGCAAATTTAAATAGCTTGAATTGGTTATCCGGAACCTGATTCTGTGCCTGTGCTAGTTTGAACAATAAAAGGCCATGTTCCGAACCCTTTGGACTCCATATCACATGAAAACTTGTATCGAATGATCAGTGTGGACACTTATAATAGAATACATGTTTCGGAGATAGAAACCGATAATCTTAATGACGCAACCGCAGATTTCATAAACTCAATAAGGCGGATTCAATCGCCTAGAAAGATATTAAATCGAGAACTCCAGATAGCCAGAAATGAGTTTAAATTCATGTACTTTGGAGATTGAAGAACAAAATTTATTAAGGGCTCTAGCTTAATTAGCAGAAATAGACCGTCTTTTTAAAGACCAAGAAGGCAGAAATTATCTCTTTAATAAATAAAAAGAGAATATTTGTTAAAAATGATCTCGTTGAACAACTTGGTAAACGCTAGGATGATAGAAAAATGGTCAGAGATATTTAAGTAAGGAGACTGAAGAAATAACTTTTGTTGGATAGGTGAGATCTACGACTTAAACCACTTCCGTAAACGAGAGGTAATTTCATGACATCTGCTAACTAATTTACCAAACAGAGTGAAGTTATGTCAACCTAGGAGAGCAATTATACTGGCGGAGGCACCATATTGGTTAAATTGTTGTTTAGATTTTATCTCTTTGGCTGCGTGAACAACTAGGGCTAGCGAATCGAGGATCCAATGCAAAATCTCTGTCATCGAACATCTCAGAAGATAAAGTAGACATAGAATATTAATTTGCAACATAACCCAGATAGTCGTTAGCAAAGCTAGCGTAATCCAAGCCCGAGTTCGGTTTTGTTTATCGCTAATTTTTTACGTTAGTTGAGACTCGTACTTTTACGCCTTTTGACGCGAAGCGCTTGTCTGTTGACCATTTGTTTAATAAAATCACCACCATGTAGAAATGCGAGAGCGCGACAAGTGACGAACTGCGTAATCTTGAGTTACGTGTCAGGTTGTCACGGGCCTTAAATAAAGTGCTCAACTAATTCGTCGTGCGTATGTAGTGGATTTTATGGACTTCGAAAAAGCACGAGGATACATTATCGGGTATGATTAATTCCCTCCAGACAACGGCATCACAAAGTCGGTTAAACTCATTCCAATCAGAGATAGGCCTGGAATTTTGTTTAAATTCCCATTGAGGAGACGATATGGGAGAAATGAAGACGGTTGTCTTGAAATGGTCAATATTATGGAAGATCTTCCAATTTTGACATCGGTCACTTCTTTAATAAAGAGGACATATTCAAGTTTCTTTTTTTTCTTGGGTGGTAAATTGCAAAAAATTAATTAGGCTATTTGGCAGCAGTTACCAACCGCCATACCTTAACCTTGCTTTACCCAGGCCTATTGGCTCTAATTGCGGAAAGAGCCGATGTCAAAATCAGAGAACTTGGCGCTTACACAGTTATCCGCTATAGCAATGTACTGTCACAATTTAAATTTACTTCCTCTACTGAAATCAAGAGGGATTGAGATATAAGGGATTCAAACTCGCTGTTGAAGAATACCTTTCTTAGAGGTTAAAATAAATGCACGACGCTTGCAAAAAGAAGCGTCTTTCAGATAATGCAATTTATCTCCCAGTTGCCCATTTATATCAAAGTGCAACTTGTCTGTAAATTTTCAAGCGGGAGTGAATCAAAAAATAAATTTATTGCAGTGAATGCGCAAATCTAACTCCCTCGCAACCCTGAAGGACATAACAATTGAATTGGTGCAACCGGTATGACTACAGTATGATATTATAAGATGAAGCCCCAGGTAAACCGCAATTTCAGCTATTTGTTGTTGAAGTTCATCAAGACTGGGTAGTAGTTTCTGAGTTTGGTTTTGAGTATTAGATGGGGACAGTAGCCTCTAGCTAATCTTCATGAAATGTGATGACACTTCTAAGATATTTGTAATTAAAACGGTCCGTGAAAAAGTCAATATAGAAATGCTCAGGTATAGAATAAATCCAGAAATTAAAAGGGAAATGAAATAAATAAAAAAAGAATATATATTCCACGGGGTTTTTATTCTACAGCGGTGAGATAAGACGACAAATCTAGAAAATAAATGAATAAAAGAGAAATTATAATTGCGATTTGCAGTACACAATTATAGAAATCTTCAAGCGAGTCCGCAGCGCTTAATGCTCTTTGCCAAATGACTTTGACGAAAATTAGCAAAAAAACATTCATATATTCCTCATAGGCTAGCATAATTCTTTTATGAACTTTCCACGTATGTATGCTGCATAGATTAGGAGAGAGAATGAACTCAATTAATATTTTATATCATGTTTTTAAAAAATCTCGGTTTATTTCGAATTTTAACTTAATGAAGCTCCGCATGCTCCAAATGAGTTGTAACTTCATAAAATTTTTAATTTGCAGGAAATCACTCATAAAGCAAGATTAAAGCTTTTAGAATAAATTATAAATCGTGGATATCCTACGGAGAAATCTTTACATTATGTGTTAATTTAATAATCAATACTTATTTGAATTGGTAATCTCGTCCCCATGAACATAGATGACAAAAGTCCTTCCCAGACAGAAGGTAAATTTTGTTTATATTATCTTTAATTACTTGCAAATAAATGCATTTGAATAATTTCAAAAAGCAAAACAACGCATGAATTGAAACAAAAAGGTTATGAGATAACTAAAACTTCCTATTATTGACATGCCTGAACAACATTTCAAACACTTTCTGTTTGCATAAATCGGTAATTTTTGATCTCATAAAATGCGCATTTTAAATTGCTCACTCGCAATTTTCTTTGCATTTATACATTAAGTTAAGTGAACATCTATTGAGGTTTTAATAAAACGTTATGAAATTGCATATGCATTGTGAAAATTTTATTTGAAAAGGGCGTTTTAGAAGTAATTTGAATCTACTATAGATATAAACCGTCCGATGGATTCTCTTGCCTCTTTTGATTGTAAACATCTACATGTGCTTTGATAAATACCAGTTCAGCTTCATTGAAAGGGGGTATTACAAACCTTTTGATTGGTATTTGTATCCTGTACGTGGCTGACAGGTGAACAAATCGTCTGCCCAGAAGTTCTGTGATGACTCTTCGCCGAGAATAGACAGGAAACACCGTAATTGTGGCAATTATTATTATTATTGTCTATGTGGTGGATCCTCCAAGAAGTTATTTAACCACTCTCCGTAGAGAAGATCAAGCAGTAAAACTCGTGCGGTTGTTAAAGTTTTTGTGTACCAAGGGGAGAAATGATCAAGCCACACATCCAGTATTGACCTTATGGGTCTTTGTTGAGCATAGACCAGCAGCAAAGACATGGTGGATGGTAATGAAATGCTGTACGCAGTGGGGAGAGTCATTGTTGAAAAGAAACGAGCAGTACTAACATGATAATTGGTATTGGTATTGGTACACGCTGGAGGAGAAATTAGTGCCTCGTTCACACAGAAATGCTGTGATTAATATTCAATAAGTATGGTCTATCAATATCATCCTGGTGTTGATTATTGGTATTTGTGTACGTAGCGGATGAATCTTATACGCCCTCTGCGATGAATTGATACATGGAATATTTGTTGAGATGTGACCAGTAGCAACACGCTGGTGATTGGTATTTGGCCTCTGCTTTACAGCTAATAACGTCCATCCATATCTGATTTGGTGCGGAAGACCGACAAATTGAAAATGCTTTTAGCGGCACATTTTCAATGCTGCATTATTCTCTGTCAGTTGTAACTGATGACCTACGTGATGACGTCCATCAAAAATGATTAAATCAAGATGTTAAATCCGAGGGGAGCCGTGGTTTTTATCTTTCAGAACGCTATGGGTTATTATTATTCTATCCAGAATAGGACACAGATGTAATAGGGCAGCTAGACAGAGCTGAGTGCCTAGCTAATTTGACAAATAGTAGCTCAAATGCGTAACGTGCAGACTGCTTGGTTAATTATCAACATTTTATATGCTAGAAACGCATTTCTGTTTAATGTTGTAATTGCAAGTATGTAATAGGTGTTTGGAACACAGTAATATATTAGTTTTATTATGACCAGAAGAATAAACCAAAGACAGCATGAACGGAAAGTTTAATCTCGTACACATTCGTTTTGTGCATAAAGGTGACTCATCACTAGGATCCATTATTACGTCCTTTACCTAGATTACTCACCAAAATAAATAGTTCGTAAAGGGCGTATTAACGGCTCCTACTAATGAGTAAGCACGAAACGAATGTACGTGAGATTATACTTTCCGTTCATGCTTTTGTCTTTTATCCTTCTGGTCGCTAATTTGTTACTAGGTTCGAGACACCTAATATATATATATATATATATATATATATATATATTACTTCTCCACCACGAACGGTGTCTAATGTTTTTAATTATTAATTTACATTTGCCTGTATCCATTAACATTAGAAACTATTTATTTATATCCTATCTTAAATGACTTATCTAATGGATATTTGTGTTTCCTGAAATTTAGCCATCCACGATACAAGCTTTCTTTGCTCCTTAAGTAAGGTCTCCTAGTTACATTTTGAACTATATTTATAAATTTTGTTTCCTATTATTTTAATTATTAATTGAGTAGCTCAACCAGATGAATACGATGGACGTTTGAGTTTGACAAAAATAGTTACGCTTTTATGTTTGAATATTTTGTTAGCATGCCAAATGTTATTTACTCGCATTTATATGAACTCATCGCTTATGGAGATTTCTTTTTTCTTAAAAATTATTCTCTAAGGCCATATAAGTCAACAATATTTATTTTTATTTTCTGTAAATCATGTATTTAGTTTGTCATGAATACCGCAAGAAAACTGAGGGTGGGCGGGGGCGCGGCAGTTCCAGCCAAATAGGGGGATTTCTACCGAGATTATATGGACGATGAAGCTACAAGACGGTGTAGCATTTGTGGAGATATTACAGACGTTGATCACTACATGTTTGATAAACAGGCAGTAGACAATTTTTAGTTTTGAACAGTTTTTGCGCAGTGCGAGCTTTATATGATGAAATTACGCGAGTGGCTTTCGCGGGTTGTTGCTTTGCGCTATCAGTTTCACAAAGATCCGTTTGATCACCATTTTCAAGTATGCATCTGTTTTGTCTTCGATCAGGCTGGGTGAGTATTTGTCCCTTTCTTCCGAAGGCTTCAACATCCTTCATACTAACCATTGAAAACGCGGTATGAACGATGTTCAAGCCTTTGGAAGAAATGGAGCAATACGCACCCAGCCTGATTGAAGTCAAAACAGATGCATACTGGAAAATGGTGAGCAATCAGATCTTTGTGAACCTGATAGTAAAAAACTACAACCCGCGATCAAAACTCGCGGAATTTCATCAGTGGGTTATTTTATATTTTCTAATCGTCAACACACACTTTAATCAAGGTATACAAATCCTCTAACACAAAGTAAGCTCTTTGCGTCACCAAATTTATCATGTCGCTTCTATTGTTATAACTGTTTGTTTAATTCTATAAACAGATTGTGACATATTTATTAATATTAATACCCTGCACTGGTGATGAAAAACGTTTAGAAGATTAAATTTGCTATTCATAATTAAGAAACTTAAAAATAATATCGGTTATTGCGCTGACAAAATAGTGCATGATGAACAAATATGTCCATTGCAAAACTCGCTCAGTAAGAAAAACGCATGCTTTACCTCTTTCCGAGTAAACTTGATTAGAAAAGTACATCTCAACTAAGGCATGTGTAGAATGCTAAATTTCGAATATTCATATTTAGCAATAAAAATTTGGACGCTAAATAACGATTTCCTTCTTTCTTAACATAAATTTAATATCGGGATCTTGGTCAATGAAAAGAAACAATCACTGAATCAACAGAAACTATTCATAGCTACTCTAAAATTGACCGTAAAATGATTAATTAATGTAGACGTAAAATTCAAAAGGAACTTTGAATAAGCACAGTTTAACTTTTACATTTACATTAAAGGAGGTTTTATAATCCTGTGTTAAATTCCCAGAAATTTAATCAACGAAATAAAGCTTTTAACGCGTCGCAATAAACCAGTGGCAACATGAAGCAAAAAGGTACCTGTACCGACTTTAGTCAATGCAACAATAGAAACAAAGTTAGTAACAATACATACAGCAAGGCAGAACAACTGCCATTAAAAAAAGACACGGCTAAGCCAGGAAATAATAATAATGGCTTAGCAACATCGCATGCAATTACAGATGTCACATATTGTGCACACGCGGGCATTAAAGATACATTATGCGCAAATAATTAGACTCATCCGTAGGGATAAAAAACAAAACAATTTTTCTCAAACATATGGATTGTTTAGTCCATTAAGTAACTATTGCACAGGAAACAAATAATTAGATGTCAGACAACGCGACACACATAACATCAAAAGACATTAATAATAACTCATACAACGTCACTTTATACTACTTATACATTTGACATGCAGCATGCAAACGTCAAAACTCGTAAATACGTCCGTTATATAAATTTTGATACTTAGTGCTTAAATAAATAATGTGTATTTCCGCTTAATTCAATTTGTTTGATTAAGATATTAACAGAACGTTTCACATCTACTTGTTAAATAGGTGAAGTTTGTACTGGCTTAAGGATTTCTTATTTTAACTATATATATATATATATATATATATATATATATATATATATATATATATATATATATATATATAATTAGGAAGAAAGAGCACATTACTTTAGCTTTACTGCAGCTGACTCTTTTTGGGAATAAGCCGGCTCCACATTTCATGGAGTTTCTAGGGAATTTGATACAAGTGGTGTCCCCTCACCACTCGAGCACATTAATAACACTTTGCTATTAATGTGTTCTTTCTTCCTAATTATAAACATACTGTGTAATATTAAAAGGCACGGACATTATAAATAAATAAATAAATAAATATATATATATATATATATAATCCATAATGACAGGTTGGCGGTGGCTGATTGTGAATTTTGGTATAAAGTGATGCCACATAGGCGTCACAGTATTTAAAATCTAACCAAAAACATTGTTATTATTATATAACTGTAAAGTATGCGTGACGCAAAGCAGACTCCGAAGCAATTGTGCATTGTATGCGGCAAAAATCTTGACAGTGCTTCAAATTCCCAATAAGGACGTCAGCAGTTAACTGGATGAATTGCATATTCTCCCTTATACAGTGCTTAGTAAACATAACAGGATAGGTTTTTATTTCAAACTCGCAAGCTGAATTGAAATAAATTTCATTGCCACACGCACAATAAATTATTCGAAAATTGTATAAATAATGTAAACGCATGTTTATTTTTTTATCTATTTCAATGTGTAATTTATGAAAAAAAATCTTTATTATGTCCATTGCCTTCAAATATTACACAGTATATTTCTAATTAGGAAGAAAAAACACATTAATAACAAAGTGGCAACAAACTGAAGAGGAAATAACAGAGGCGCATACGGTGACAAAAGTTACCAAACCATATGAGCGTTCAACACTGCAATCCACACTGGCGCGGTTACCATGTGAAGAACACAAATTTGCGCAACAAGGTGAAACGATAAACTAAACTGGGAAAATGGCACTCGTACATGTAAAAGCGAACAATGCGCAAAAATAGTTAATTCTCAAACCATCAAAACAATAATGACCAGATCTCAGGCATCACATTGCAATACAGCGAGAATGACCTTTACATGCAATCAAGCACACACAAAGACAATCGCATACACACTTTCCAATCAGCCAAAATAAGAAATCGAAGTAAAAGCGAGTCAGATTTGTTACCACTAGCATAATCAATTGAAACCCCCGAATGTATACAAATAAATGATTTTAAAGCGATGTTAAGTATTTCGAAATATATATATATATATATATATATATATATATATATATATATATATATATATATATATATAGGTATCATTGTGCGTGTATTCGTGAATGTAGTGTTTATTGTAATCGTATTAAAAAGGGATGATTGCAATCATGTTATTATTTTATTGCTGAATTGAGTATTAGGAAGGCCTTCGATTAGTGGCTATCGCGCGTACGAAAATTTCTTCCCCTTATTTTGCTCTTCCGATCGCATTTTTCATTATGTTCAAGCTGTCTATTTGTTAATGCTGCATTGTGTGCTAATTGTAGTGTTTATTGTGGCATCTTGATGTGCTGTTTCTGCAATTATTAATAATGAAAAACATGCTATCTGCGCAGCTGTTTTGCTTCAAATTGCTGCAAATCCGATCGAATAATAGCTGATGCTGATTCAGTGGGTGGTTGGATTTGCCTGGATACAAGAAAAAATTCGCTGGTTTTTGTGATCATGGTCATTTGTGTAAAATATTATGTTTTTGAAATTGTGCATTTTTAGCCTGGGTGATTTGACTACTTATTGAGTTTAAGATTTATCCCGGAATTAAGTAATTTTCCTGAATATCTGCAGCAAATTTTATTGGCATCTGGTGATCAGTTTCTTTTTCGTATGTCCATTTTAGATGCTAACGTAAATAAATGAGAATCAGAAGACTATGAAAGAGTTGCTGACAATCCACAAATGATTTACAGTATCCAACCACAAGATTCTCTGTGTTCTGAAATTGTTATTAATTTCTGCACGAAGGAAATTTGCCTTAAACATAAGATGTGACGGCTGTACTATTAGTAATGTAGGTAAATCCATTCTAAATGGAAAGTTTATGTGAATATTTTTGTTGGAAACTTCTGTGGTACGCATTAGATGTGGTGCGCTTTTAACATCTTTAAACTGTTCCACGCAGTTGTTTATTATAATTAATCCTCAGCCTAGATCATTTTGGATCTTGCGTTTAAAAAATATCATCCACCAAGAAAGGTTTAATACATCGTTCCATAATTACACCATGGAACTGTAGTAAATATTTTACTACACATGTAAATTGCACATTTTTTCCTTATACGCATATGAAGTATTTGAGGTCGTTATTTTATTTACGTAAATCGTGAATACCAATTTTAAATAGATTACGCAAGATATTCGTTGATTTGTTTCATTGGAATGTTTGTAAATAAAGATAAGACGTCAATTGAGACCATTTTCGTTTCATGGATGTTTTGTACGTCAGTTAATTTGCTAGCCCGAAGCAATAATTGATGGTGTATGTGTTTATAGTATACCATGATATTTTAAGTTGTTTACAGAGAAATTTTGATTGATTATGCTCCGACACATTGATCAATGACATGGCAAAACACATTACATGAACTGCCGCGGTTATCGTGGTTTTACAAGATTTTCGTTTGTCGTACAGTCTTGTAGAATTTATTCCATGTTGTTTCGCTTTTTGAAATTATTCTCAGTTTCCCATAATGCTTGCGGAATCAGACATTAAAGAAAAAAATGTTTTCTTTCACCGTTTTTAAAATAAGATTTCTTTCATACGTAAATTTTTGTCGATACATCTTTCTGCTGGCTGTCTAGTTCGAGCATTAATCGATCATTTATGATGTCGTTATTTCTGACATATTATTAGCATCGTCCTTGTAGGTAACAAATCCATGACCTTTGTCAAATATTGCAAGTTGTATTGTTTTATCTGATTGTTTTGTCTCAGTTTACCTGGGTTTTTCCTTGTAACGAGTGGGCTGTTTTTATAGTACTTTCTTAATTTTGTAGAGCGCTGACTATCTTCGCTTTCCGACCTTCTCCATTGAAAGTGTCCCGGAGTAAAGCCATGTTGAAGTCGTCACGGAAGCTTCCATTAGCAGTCTCGATGTCAACAATATACATTCGCTCACATTTCTCTTGATGATGCAGAAGTTTTCGACTAAGGATAATATTTCTTTGTGAGTTTTTCTCAAAAACTCCTTTGAGTAATTGGGCAAAAATGCATCAGAACTAGTGGTAATTTTCGATTGAACAAGGAATTTGCCCAGAACTCTTTATAGGCCATTTAATTTTCAGCTGTTAATCTCATCGTCGTCTCAAGGTTAATTGTAGAAACATGCAATTTGATGACAAAATTTGGGAATAGTTCTCTAAAATCTTGCAGTTTTGATTGGTTGACCTCAATGTCATTATGCAACAAGCGGCTTATAAGTTTAATCGTCGGTTTCTGACTATTTGTTCTGCACAGCTTAACGAAACATTTGCCAGCACATCTAATGGCCAAACAATTTTGTTTATAGTTTAGTTCTTTCAAACATTGTTGGACGAATGCAATGGGCAGCAATAAGAGCGTTAAGTGTCTCATGATTAAAAGGCTTGTTGTACAATTTTCGACGCTTTAATAACGACATGGATGCCGCTTACGCAGATTATTTTGCTTCAATTTGCTATCAATCTACAGGTCTAATTTTCCAACATTCCTCAACCAAATATATATGAAGGATGTAGGACGTAATAACGGGTCACACTGATGAGTCGCCAGTAAGCACGAAACGATTTTGCCCATGAGATTATATATTCCGATCATGCTGACTTTGATCTACTCTTCTTGTCCTATTTGAACTAATTTGTTACTAGATGCGCAACACATAGTAAACAATTGCGTAAACATTAATTCTCCGAAACAAACATTATTTAATCCAATCGAATGTGTGTTGATAAACAAAAAGCACGCGGGCGAACCATTCAAAATTTCCAGTAACATAATATTTTAGTCGAATGGCCACGAATCATATAAGCCATTGACAAAGTTTCTTCTCTTAAAAAATCAGACGGCACACTGGACCAATTTCAACAAGCATGCCATAGGATCGGCACAACGGAATAAACAACATTACTTTCCTAACTTAGTTACAGAAATCGCACACAATGTTTTGCAAGCAACACTGCCAACTGTACACTCTACGCTTTTAGTCGAGGCACAAATAAAACTAGTGAACAATGCAAAACGAAAGACAAAATGCGGTGAAAAAACATTCGCACACGCAATTACCTACGAAGCCAAAGCCTGGTCAAAACTAAATCCATCAGCGCGAGATCAAACCAGATCATGAACATAACTCAGTAACACACTAATTTTAAACCATACACGTAAACCCATACGAATAACGACACATGCAAAACCACAATCGAAAAATAATACGAAATTAACCATTGAGATTAATAATAATGCTTCAAAGAAATACGTGTTTAAATGAAAAGCCGATTATTTCTCATTAACTTTTTAAAGTGAGATCCACAATGGGTATAACTCAAGATTGATATTTGTAGTTATGTATTCTCGAAATATACCGACTGTTATCCATAATATTAAATATTTGTTTCCTAATATCAGTGCTATAAAATATTTAAGAGCAATGTATATATATATATATATATATATATATATATATATATATATATATATATATATATGATGTATAAATTGTGATAGCCCGGAATTATCTGCTACAACGCGACACAAAAAGTTCAATAACACACCAGCTTCTTGTTAAGACGGAGAAAAATGATAGTTATTTTCAAGATCAACAATGCACTGTATATTTGATGCGAAATTTATTGTCGTAACTAATAAGTCCAGAAAACTAATTAATTTCGAAAAAAAGTTCTATATGCCCCACGAGTTATAGTATGTCCATCTCGTAATGTCCGCAATTATTCAAAATTAATTTCGGTATAAATGACGAGAGTTTAAACAAATGAAAAAGACAGTTTTAGAAATATTACGTAATTAGCCAAAATGAAGATCATTCTTAATTTAACAGTATGAACATTAATAAACATAACTGGCAAACTGAAAATAGTGCTTTTTTCAAACATGAACAAAAGTGTCATTAAATAGGACTTAAATGCCGTGCATCCTAAAGATTTACCGTGTTACCTACACACGCATATATATATATATATATATATATATATATATATATATTTCAAATAGTATCCATTGCGCTCCACAGTAATATATAATTAAATGGTCAGTGTCATGAGAAACAAACTCTTTGACAAAATGAATGAAAGTTTATTCGTGAATTTGTTTTCCAAGATATTTTTGATTTAATTTCTCTTATTCATAATTACGCAAAAACCTTAATTACTTGTTGAGTATACATGGTTTTAGAAATGAATGAATGAGAGTGTGCTCAGGATGTAATGTTTATGTAACATGAGTAGACGACGTAAATTAGGTGTTGCGGAGATATTAAATATATCTGTTTATGCAATTTGATTTCATATTGCGTGACATTTGGTCGTTATTTTCGTGTCTTATATTTGTCTTTGTAGGCTAGGCATATCGTCTCTTTGAGAAAAGGGTGCACGTATGTTTCTCCTGCATATATGTTGGTTTTTTTGTTTATTTTGTTTCTGTTATGTCCGGATGCGTGTGTTTTGTGGTAATTGTACAGCTTCCGGTTCTTGCCACATCCGTAGTATTTTCTTGCTTCGCGGCATTTTGTTTTCTATCCTTTCCTCTTATTGACCTGTCTTTTTCTTTGCCTTTTATTGTTTTTGTTAAACTCAGTGACCTTTGTACAGTTTGCGGCCAGCCAATCGCCATATTAAATAATAATTGATTGCGAAGATGGTGGTAACAATTCTTTAAATCAGGTTGCGAGCTTGAAATAAACATCAATCCCATCGTATTTAACCAGTAGTCGAACAACATAATATAGAAATTGTGCATCCGACATTTTCAGTCACGTACAATGTATGAAATACTACAACAGGTGAGAGCCGCATATCTAATTTCGCTTTCCATATATATGCGATTCGAATTGATCCTCGCTAGTGAGTTTGCCGTCGCACTCCGATGATGATCATGAAAGGTCGAAATGCGTCATTGCGTTGCGGCTGGCGGTAATTTTGTTTTTTTGTTCGACGACTGGTTAAATACAATGGGATTGGAATTTACTTCAAACTCGCAGACTTGATTTAAAGAACTGTTACCACCACCGCCGCAAGCAATTATTGTTTAATTGTATTATCTATATATGTGTTTGGAGAAAGCAACAAACACAAAATGTTCGTGACTGCATTAAAATTGTGCAGCCGATATTTCCAGTCCCGTGCAATTTATGCAAGACTACTAGATATGAGAGCCGCATATTTAATTTTGCTATCCATATATATGCGATGCGATTTGATCCTCGCTAGTCAGTTTGCCGTCGTACTCTGATGATGATCATGGAAGGTCGAATCGTGTCAGTGCGTGCGACTGGCGGTAGTTTTGTTATGTTGTTCGACGACAGGTTAAATCCAATGAGATTGGTGTTTACTTCAGGCTCGCAAAAGTGATTTAAAGAATCGCCAAACTATGCTGATGTTAATTTTGATCATTGATTGGGATTTTCGTCTGTTATTTATTCATGCGCTTCAAAGATATTTAAGAAGTTTTCTAGCTTTTCGTTTAGAAGAATTGAGAATACTTTGCGTCTAAAGTGCTCTTTTTATATTATGTGATCAGTTAATGGGGATTTTGCGCATGGCGCTACTACCCTCTGGATTGACTTTTATGTCAGGTGTTGATAGTTTATATTGATCAACTGCTTTTTTGTTCTTCCAATATATATGCTTCCGCACACACATTTAAATTGTAAACAACAAGATATTTTGCAAAAAAAACACAGTTAACCTTTGCGGTTCAAATAAATTAATCTTTTAATGTAATGAATGTGATGCTTACTGTCACACAAGTAAAGTCCGCTCTCGTGAATCGATCCATTCTTCCAGTCATTATTGAGGCTATAATATATCCAAGGAAAGTTAGGTTCACGTAGAATCTTCTGTTAATGCCTTCTGTAAAGTGTACTGGACGAGGCTACATAATAACCTCACGTATATTCAGCGCACAAAAAAGCTCAGTCTGAAAAAGACAAGAAGCAGATGAGCCGCGAAGCAAGAAAGTAGTATGGGCGTGGCAAGAAACAGAAGTTACTCAATCTTTACAAAGCACGCGCATTCAGACTATACAGAACCAAAATAAACAAAAAAGCATAAATATATGCACAGGCAGCACATGTTCACACTTTTCACGAACAAACGGTATGTCTCACTCACATAGGCAACAAGTTGCCACTAAACAGCAACCAAATGTCATACATTTGGAAAACAAGTGACATAATCACGAACTACAATACGTTCATTTTAATATGCTAATTCTCATTCAACATTAGTTACCGTAAGAAAGTTATTATTTAAATTAAAAGACAAAACTGTTTTTTATCAATCACATGACTAACTAAAATAAAAACTATTCTTAATTTAGAGTTTTAGACACCAATAAGCATAACTGTCAAACTGAAAATTGTATTTTGTAAAACCAGGAATAAGTATCCCTAAACAAGACATAAACAAAGAGCAATTTAAAGAATAGCTCCGCTCCATTACCCGTCACCAAAATTGGCTTCATCTAGATCAATTTTAAGTAACATTCTTGAGCGTAGTCGTGATTTTGATTCTTAAGTGTGCTTTAATGTAGTTTCTGTCATACCACTTTGCATTTCATTTTCCTTGAATTTCATAATCCTTAATTTTCGAATTAATGATGATGACACTTGCTCTTCATTATTACCAAAGCATGTCATTATTGGTGTCAAAGTACGGAACTAAAATGTTCGCTTCAATCGATCACTTGATTTTGACCTATGGTTTCCTTTTTTAATCAATCACGAAGAAATTCATATCGCGCGGAATTATGGGGTGGGGTCCGTATACTTTGGTTTCAATGTTAATTCAATAGCGTCCATTCGGACATAGACTTGCAAATATGTGTCAACATATTTAGAAATACACAATGGTGGATGGCGTTCTCTCGTTGTTATGTACGTAGTAGATTTAAAACGCACTATAGTTGTTGTTTAAATTTCACTGGTGGTTCATTACATACAACAAAACAGCTCACTAAAGCTGCCGTGAGTTTCGGAATGTGACCAAATATGACTTTTGTAACTGACGTTTTTATTTAAAAAGTAAAAAAGATCTCTATCCCCGACGAATTACAGTACGTCAATTTATCACGTCCGCACCCAGTCAAAATTAGTTACAGTGTAATTGTTAAAAATTTAAACAAACGAAAAAGACAGTTCCAAAAACATCAATAATGACAGATTGGGAATGGTTAGTTGGGACTTTGGGTCTAAATGGATGTCACATTAGCTCCATCTGAAATAGAAAAAATAAAAACAGAGTTACATTAGTTAATATGTAATTGAAGAGTGTGTGTAGTGTGTGGCAGGGTGACTTAGTGGTTAGAGCACCAGATTCCGAAGCAGACGTGCCCAGGTTCGAGCCCTGTCCGCGGGAACTTCTGGCCAGTACGTGATGAATTCCTAATAAGGACGAAACCAGTTCACGGGATGAATTGCATTTTCTACGCTATACAATTCTTAGTTTATACTGACAATTGTATCTACTTAATGGGTCAGGTGTTTTAACCAAAATCGCAAACTTGATTATAGAAATTCTTATCATGGCCAGCGCAATCAATGTTTGTTTAAATAGGTCTGTTTCTGTCATTTTATTTCTTCTTGTATGAGATCTGGTTATTGTGTCCCTTTTGGCTATTTGTCTTTTTAAGCTAGGCATACTGTCTGTTTGAGAAAAGGGCGCACAAGTGTTTCAAGGGCATATGTTTCCGCTTTTTTTATTTTTTTTTTTTGGTTCTGTATGGTCCGGATGTGCGTTTTTTTGTGGATATTGCTCAGCTACTGTTTCTTATCATGCACGTAGTATTTTCTTGCTCATCTTTCTCCTGTCTTGTTCGTTTTTAATCTCACTTACTTATTGAATCACTTGCTGCAAATGTTATAGTGGGTGACGTATGTAGAGATTTTGTTATTTTGTGTGCTAAATATTCATTCGTATAAATGAATTGATGTGACATGTATAATACATCCTCAAAACACTTTAATTCATTCATTTTTAAAACTACATGTATCCAACCACTAATTTAGGGCTGTGCTTAGACATGACATGGCATTTATTTTATATAATTTGCTAGTATAAACTGAACATTGCATATGGCAGCGAAGGAAATTCGTCTGGTAGATTGATTTTGTCCATATAGAGAACTCGTAAAGTACTGTCCAGGAGTTCCCGCAGACGGAGCACGAACCTGGCAGTTTAGCTTTGCAGTCTCGAACTGTACGCACTGTTCCACGCCTGATGCACTCTACGGGTAATTTTATCTCGTATGCAAACTTATGTCTTTAGTTTTTAATACCTCCAGGTGGAAACTATATTGAATTCCTAATTAAATGCAGTTCTAACTAGCCACTTCCGAACCGTCATTATATGTCAGACACATTTCAACTTTGTAAAGTTATATTGAATTGCAGTCCATTAGCAAGGCTGTGATTATATATTTGTTTTCAATAAAGACAATAAAATTGTAACAGTTAGAAAAGGTAATTCGTCCGGTAGACCAATTTGAATTTATTGCAAGCTTCTCAAATACTGTCCAGGATATATATATATATATATATTGTGTTTAAATGGTTAATCGCAAGCATCAGTTATGTTAAATTTTTAAAGCATATATTACAGTCGAAATAGATAATGAAGTTAATATTTTTCCGTGATACTTTCGACGAATAACCTTTGCTTAATTTGACGAATAGTTTTTCTTCGAATGCATTATTTAAGTTTGATCTTTTGTGATTTTAGGAAACTTGGTTTAAAGGGTAACAGTGACCCCGAGTTTTCTACGCTATAAAATTAAAATCTAAGTGTCCCACGTTTAGTTATGTGACCTGCATATCACGCAATGACATCATGATGCAATGCAGTGGATCATCGTAAGCGTTTGCATAATTTTTTTATAATATAATATATATTGCCGCTCTCTCTTGTTATTTTAGTGATGATGGATAGTAGAATTTCTCATAGAATATTCGCTTTGAAGTTGATCTTAATTGCACAATGTTTGTTAATATATACAATTTCTAGATTCAGCATTCTGTTTATACGTCATAAAAAATTAGAAATACATTTTTCAAGTAGAACGTGAGAGAAATGCAGGTTCTTATAATAAAATTAAGAGAGGCCATTTGCTAGACTTCAGATTTCATTTCGATTGTCATATTGAAAAATTTATAAAGCACTGCTAGAAAAGCAAGGGGAACAAAAATGGATTAAGGGCATACATAATAAAAAAGATACAAGAAGCGAGAAATTCACATTCACAGGCACAAACGAAGGAAGAGACGATTAAAAAAATATGTAGTGGGATTTCAGGCTGTACTGGGTTAGCTTATCTTCATTTATAAATTATTGCTTTCACCACCTGGTGCAATCAATATTTTTTTTTAATTCAAGAATGTTTATTCCATGTGTGTATAAAACTAGTTTTGCTTTTAAATACATAAAAGTATAAGTACAATTATATGATTTTGTAATATATATATATATATATATATATATATATATATATATACATACATATATATATATATATTTATGATGTCCATTCCTTTTTAATTTACCACAGTATTCTTATAATTACGAAAACACAAATAACAAAGTGGATAAAGGCCATTTATTTCGTGAATACTAAACATCTCTTATACAATCATACATATTTATACATTTTGGGTTTTCAATTGATTATGCTAGTGGTAACAAATCTGACTCGTTTTTACTGCTGTTTCTTGTTTTGACTAGTTGGTGAGTGTGTATGCGTTTGTGTTTGTGTGTATGCGTGTTTGCATGTAAAGGTCATTCTCGCAGTATTGCGAAGTGATGTCTGATATCTTGTCATTATTGTTTTGATAGCTTGAGAATTAACCATTTGTGCGTATTGTTCACTGTTACATATACAAGTGCTATTTTTCCCAGTATAGTTGATCGTTTCACCTCGTTGCGCAAAGTTTTCACGTGGTAACAACGCCAGTGTTGATTGCAGTGTTAAATGCTTACATTGTTTGGAGACTTCTGTCATCGTATGCGCCTCTGTTATTTCCACTTCAGTTTGTTGCCAATCCGATTGTACGTTTGTTGATTCTAGTCGAGGGCCTGTTTGTTCTTGGCTGGATACTAGTAGATTGTTGTTGAATTTTGTTATTCTTGGCCAGTCGATAAGGATATCATGTTGATGAAACTTTTGAATATTAAGGTCAGGTGCTTGTTGTTTTATGTAAAGTGCTTCGTAGATAAATAATAATTTTTCTGATTTTGCTTTATGTAGAATTGTGGAATTGGTCGAATTGACAGGGTGCCCCGTTGCCAATATATGATCGGAAATAGCTGATTTTCCTGACGGTGCCAAGCCTTTGTTAATCAATTTCTGTGGCAAATGTTGCTGGATTCTGCTTATCAATTGCTTCTTCGTACGTCCGATATATGTGCTACCGCACATACATGAGAATTTGTAGACTATGAATGATTTGGAGAGAATTGGCAATTGATCTTTGGCATCCAACCTCATGATTCTCTGTGTACTAAATGTCATATTAACTTTAACACTGGGAAAGTTGTCCTTAGTTATTCTATTCAGCCGCCGTGCAATTATTGAGGCTGGTACGTCGCCTCTAAATGGTAAGTTTAGAAAACCTGCTTGCCGGTATCCTCTCTAGTACGAATCTGCCGTGGTCTGATGTTGACATCAGTGAAACACTCTGGGTAGTTGTTCATTAGAAAAATTTTCCTGAGGTAACCCAGTTCTTCCTCAATCTTGTGTTCAGAGCAGATCTTCCTGTGTGCCAAAATCCTACAAAAGAAACTTAGTAAACAACCTAGCAAACAGAATCGTACTAGAGAGGATACCGGCAAGCAGGTTTTCCTAAACTTACCATTTAGAGGCGACGTACCAGCCTCAACAATTGCACGGCAACTGAATAGAATAACTAAGGAGAACTTTCCCAGTGTTAAAGTTAATATGACATTTAGTACACAGCGAATCATGAGGTTGGATGCCAAAGATCAATTGCCTATTCTCTCCAAATCATTCATAGTCTACAAATTCTCATGTATGTGCGGTAGCACATATATCGGACGTACGAAGAAGCAATTGATAAGCAGAATCCAGCAACATTTGCCACAGAAATTGATTAACAAAGGCTTGCCACCGTCAGGAAAATCAGCTATTTCCGATCATATATTGGCAACGGGGCACCCTGTCAATTCGACCAATTTCACAATTCTACATAAAGCAAAATCAGAAAAATTATTATTTATCTACGAAGCACTTTACATAAAACAACAAGCACCTGACCTTAATATTCAAAAGTTTCATCAACATGACATCCTTATCGACTGGCCAAGAATAACAAAATTCAACAACAATCTACTAGTATCCAGCCAAGAACAAACAGGCCCTCGACTAGAATCAACAAACGTACAATCGGATTGGCAACAAACTGAAGTGGAAATAACAGAGGCGCATACGATGACAGAAGTCTCCAAACAATGTGAGCGTTTAACACTGCAATCAACACTGGCGTTGTTACCACGTGAAAACTTTGCGCAACGAGGTGAAACGATCAACTATACTGGGAAAAATAGCACTTGTATATGTAACAGTGAACAATGCGCACAAATGGTTAATTCTCAAGCTATCAAAACAATAATGACAAGATATCACACATCACTTCGCAATACTGCGAGAATGACCTTTACATGCAAACACGCATACACACAAACACAAACGCATACACACTCACCAACTAGTCAAAACAAGGAACAGCAGTAAAAACGAATCAAATTTGTTACCACCAGCATAATCAATTGAAAACCCAAAATGTATAAATATGTATGATTGTATAAGAGATGTTTAGTATTCACGAAATAAATGGCCTTTATCCACTTTGTTATTTGTGTTTTCCTAATTATAAGAATATATATATATATATATATATATATATATATATACCCTTCGTAATTTTTTCTCAATACAAATCGTAATTCCAAAAAGGGGAATTACAGATGATCTTAAAGCCACGAATTTAAAAATTTATCATATTACAGAAGCAAGTATTGGCGTCGTAGTTCCTCTGGAGTGTCATAAACAATGGAAATATATGCATGCATTTCATATGAACTTATAGAATGTGTGCATTTAATCTTACCCATTTAAAATTATTCAATAAATGTTATATGAAGATTTCAAAATTTTCAGTCGAGTTAGCTTCAAGCGAAAAGAAAATGAACATTTTCATCTGTTTTACATAAAAATTATTTCATTATTGTGTTTCTTATTATCCTCATATTAGATATTTCAACGAGTTCTGACTTTTTCAAACTTACAACTTTTGTACTGCTATATAACTTATACGTGTTCGCGGAGAAAAAATATTGACTTAATAGGATCATGTGCTATTCTCGAATATTAGATTTACCTAGCTTTTCGTTGAAGTAGGGTTCTTCTAACTTTAGCAGTAGTTTCATTTTATATTAGTGTTTGCATCTACCTATTGCTTTTGTAGTGATTTGATGCCCCAGAGTCTGTTTCTGTTCTTTTGAATCGGAATTTTATGGTTCGGCGCGATTTAGGATTTCCCGAAAATGATATTAAGTTAGCTTTAAAAAATAAGTAAGTCCGAAAACCACTTTTTCAAACTAATTATGACTTATTCTCATTTTAGACTGATTTTGTTATATATATGTTTTGCAATTGAAAATTAACTAACCGTGAAGATCGATTAGTGCTCAAGTTTGATTTATCATACTTCTTGGTATAAATGATGAAAAACATTTAAATTTTGCAAGAATAATTTGAACGGAGAGAAAAGAAATTTTGAGTTGTTTTTAAGCCTTACAAAAACATGTGTTAACGGACAATTACCTTTTGGTGACATTAAAATGGGGATGAATAATAAGTTATTTATAAATCACTTTGTAAATGACAACAAAATTCCTATTTTAGAAAAAAGGCAGTGCTATTTTGTCCTTCTAGAACGTAATGTAATGAGGTAATTTGCAATGATACACTTTTTAAACCGATGCTGTAATTGTTTATTTTAGTGTCTTCATTAAGTCTTGTATGCAATGAATCTAATCACGAAATGTTTGAAAATTGTTTATAATAATTATCAATCTTTTTATAAGATTTGGTACATATTTTTCTTGTATTAATTAAAGAAATAATTTTAAAATTTTATTAAATCGTTCCTAATAAGATATGTGATATATTATATAATATTTGACTGCATATTATTTTATACTTTTATTCGGTAATTATTAAGTATTTTAAGTTTACTGCTTATCTTGTATTCAATTGACGTTCACTCAGAAAGACTGAGTCTACATTAAATATAAATAGCAGTATGAACAACAGCAATTCAAATATAGTCAACAAATTCTACTTGATCAGTTAATTGATGATTTCACTTAACATAGAATGATATTTAAAATCGGCATTTGGTCAAATGTCTTATAACAATAAACTTGTTTTAAAAGCAAAGAAAGATTTCATTTTGACATTCCAGGAGAAATAAAGTGGATCGGTTTTTGCTTTTTTCATTCAGTACATTCCACTAACAGCTTAGCGATTTCATTGACTCCGACAAATGATTTGCATTTAAATACTGTTTGTTGCGAAGATCTAATATATATGCAAGTATGCATTAGGTTTTGCGAACCTAGTAACAAATTAGTTCAGTTATGACCAGAAGGATAAACCAAAGGCAGCATGAACGGAAAGTATAATCTCATGCACATTCGTTTCGTGCTTACTGGCGACTCATCAGTAGGAGCCGGTATTACGCCCTTTAACCACTATATATTTGGTAGAAGAATGTGGAATAATAGGACGGTACAATCTCCTAGACGAATGTGTAAACCTGTAATAGTGAAGCTAACATCATCTAAAGTCAACGACAATGCGACTTCAATGCTAAGTCACACTATATAATATATATACCGAGTCTGTAAAGGATACTAACACTATGGCTATTGTGTTAGTAACTGATACCTTTTTTGAAATCGATGAGTACCGGATACTAACACTATGGTTTCCGAGTCGGTACATGATACCAACCTGATGGATATAAATTTATGCTAAAGTTCACCCAAATTGAGAATTACAACAATTTCCGAACACCTGTTACTCCAGTTAAACCATACACTCTGGCCTTCATCGATATCAGTTATCACATTTCGCGGTAAGCATGACATCATTCAATTCAATATATTGCAGTTAAATACTGTTTGTTGCGAAGAACTAATATATATGCAAGTATGTATTAGGTTTTGCGAACCTAGTAACAAATTAGTTCAGTTGTGACCAGAAGGATAAACCAAAGGCAGCATGAACGGAAAGTATAATCTCATGCACATTCGTTTCGTGCTTACTGGCGACTCATCAGTAGGAGCCGGTATTACGCCCTTTAACCACTATATATTTGGTAGAAGAATGTGGAATAATAGGACGGTACAATCTCCTAGACGAATGTGTAAACCTGTAATAGTGAAGCTAACATCATCTAAAGTCAACGACAATGCGACTTCAATGCTAACTCACACTATATAATATATATACCGAGTCTGTAAAGGATACTAACACTATGGCTATTGTGTTAGTAACTGATACCTTTTTTGAAATCGATGAGTACCGGATACTAACACTATGGTTTCCGAGTCGGTACATGATACCAAACTGATGGATATAAATTTATGCTAAAGTTCACCCAAATTGAGAATTCGCAAAACCTAATACATACTTGCATATATATTAGCTCTTCGCAACAAACAGTATTTAACTGTAATATATTGAATTGAATGATGTCATGCTTACCGCGAAATGTGATAACTGATATCGATGAAAGCCAGAGTGTATGGTTTAACTGGAGTAACAGGTGTTCGGAAATTGTTGTAATTCTCAATTTGGGTGAACTTTAGCATAAATTTATATCCATCAGGTTTGTATCATGTACCGACTCGGAAACCATAGTGTTAGTATCCGGTACTCATCGATTTCAAAAAAGGTATCAGTTACTAACACAATAGCCATAGTGTTAGTATCCCTTACAGACTCGGTATATATATTATATAGTGTGAGTTAGCATTGAAGTCGCATTGTCGTTGACTTTAGATATGTTAGCTTCACTAATACAGGTTTACACATTCGTCTAGGAGATTGTACCGTCCTATTATTCCACATTCTTCTACCAAATATATAGTGGTTTAAGGGCGTAATACCGGCTCCTACTGATGAGTCGCCAGTAAGCACGAAACGAATGTGCATGAGATTATACTTTCCGTTCATGCTGCCTTTGGTTTATCCTTCTGGTCATAACTGAACTAATTTGTTACTAGGTTCGCAAAACCTAATACATACTTGCAAATGATTTGCATTAATTAAACGTGATTTGAAACCCCTGGTTTCTTAAATTTTTTTAGCATGTTAACTGTTTATTAATTAGTGTATAACTAGGAACACACGAATTTAAATTGTACCAGAAGGGTATACTAAATTCATCTTTAACGGAAACTATAAGCTCATGTTCATTTTGTGCTACAGATAACTGATAAACTGTATGATCAAAAAAAAATTTTCATGCAAATCATATGCAAAATTGTAATTTTTTTATGTCAAAATAATGGTTTTCATTATGTGTTTCAAAATATGTTTCCACGCACTCAATCGAATTAAATAGAAAATAACATGGTGCTTGTAACGAATTTTGCAATTGAAATTTAACAATTAATAGATTAATTTTGCAATTTGTACGTTTCTGTTTTTATTTTCAAGTGAAAAGTAGAATATTTGATCATGCTCTAAACGAGTTTATTTTTAAAATAATTCTAATGTTCCATTTTTTGTCCAATGTGTATTTTAATGAATTGAGGAAATATCATTAGTACATTAGCAACATTTTAGACTGCGTATTGCTTTTGGTACCTTGTTTCTGAAATGATAAATATTATTGAAGGCTTTTCAGGTTTTCTTTGGTGATAAGAAACACCTAAATGTTCATTAAATTATGGCAACTTCTATGACAGTTAATGGCAGTTATACCTGTCAGAGAATCTGACGGTAAAATAAGCACAACCACAACAAAAACTATAAGAGTTGTTAAATATAACGAAAACAGCACTAAAATATTCTTTTTCTCAATTTTCAAATTAGCAATAGTCTTATATCTTTTTTATCAGAAAAAATAGTCTCTAAACGAACATCGATTTGGCAATATTATTTTTTTGGATAACCAAATAACTACTAAAGGTGCTGACATCCTTTCTGATAATTAACTTTTCATTGACATAACCACTCGCATAACTGCGTATACGAAAGTCTGAAATAACAGAGTGATTTGTCACAGAAGTGTTAATATTTATGTTTTTGGAACAGTTTTATTCATGATATGATAGTCCAGTGTGATACCACAGAAACAATTTGTAAACATTAAAATCGTTTAGTTTTTGGAAAAATGTACCATTTTTCCATTTTTGAAAAAATAAATAATCGTTTTTAATCAAGTTGAGTATTACTTTAATTTAATTTAATGTGAATTAATGAAATAGAATATGCTCTTCATTCCAATTAAATTTACAACAAATTTACGTACACCAAGAAAGACTTCCCCATGCTGAACAATTTGGGGAAAAGAAACACCATTTTTTTCTTTTAAAATCAAAGTTTTAGTCAAATATAATTTTCGTTTCGTGATCCATTTATTATTCACTTATTAAATAATTCCATTGGCATAGCTTAATTACTGAAAAAGGATATTTACTATTCTGTAAAATCTAGCAGGATTATTTTCACATTTTTACTGCTATGAAGAATCTGGAGTCTGGTGAGGAGACTTCAATTATAAGTTTTTTTTATCAAACTTATTTAGCTCATAAAAACTTGTTATACTCATTCATGATCTTTAGTTTAACTAATCTAGAAGGAATTAAACTTGGTCAGTTAGAAATTTTATTAATGTTGCCACAAAATATTTGACAATATGGTGCACAGTACGATTCTTGGACTCAATATAAAGAGTATGCGTAAGAATTAAATTGATATATATAAATTGCTGCTATTTCCTAATAAAATTGAGAATTGAGAAATTGATTTTTAAAATAAATTTATTGCGAGTTTGATTAAAACACCAAAATTATTTTTTTTTACTTTCGTCCTATATATATATATTTATAAAGGTAAAAAATTAAAAAGTCATTGATTGCGCAGGTGGTAGAAAGAATTTTTTAAATCAAGTTTGCGAGCTTGAAATAAACATCAATCCCACTATATTTAACCAGTCGCATAACATAGAAAAGCTACCGTTTGACCCATGTAAACTCACATGTATTTGACTTGACTAGAAATGTTGGCTACCAAATGCCGGTGTAGTCATGAACTTTTACATTTTGCAGAATTTATTCAATATGGTTTATATCTAGCCTGCAGACTTGATTTAAAGTCTATTCAGCTTCGAACTCACCGTAGTATAGCGGCAAGGCAATCAACCATTTCAGTTGTCTATTATTTGGCATTGCGAGCAAAAAATACGGTATACTGTAAAATTGGGTCTGCAGAAATTTTCAATCTAGTAAAAGCGATTTAAAAAAAGTTAGATGGTGAAACCCGTTTATACATACGCTAACTTTTATTTCTCATTAATGATACATATATTAGATTAAACATCATATTTGATGTAGTTTGATTAAAAAGACTGAATTGAAATCACTGTGCATAAAATTATGCAAATGCTAATGGAAAAACAGTATTTCTGGATAGTATTTTCTTCAATCTTTGTCTCTATTCCATCATATAGAACCAGATTTGACTTTGTAAAACACTGCTAGATAACAAAAATATTGCATGTAGACACTTTTAATCTACATAGTTTTTGAAATTATTTCCTAAAATTATACAAGGTGTCAATTTGATTTATCAACAAATATAGTAGTATAATTCCCGAACAATTTTCATGGCTTTCAAAGAAATGTTCAGTTTTCTCTTCTGTAATTAGTTTGTTAAATTTCTGTAAAACCTAAACTTTACGCGCACAAAAGCTTCTGTCCATTCTTAATTTCCTGCAAGAAATAGTTTTTCCTAAATGACATTAATTGTGATGCTGTGTATCTTGTGCAATTGATAAATATTAATGACAAATTTGCCCTGTTTGGAATTTGCTTATTAAGGGCTTCATTATTGGATCTTCAAAAGAAAACAGATTCTGGTCGTTGCGATTTATTCATTGCTGCTCGGTCATGGGTTTTTCATATCCCAACATTTTCTTTGTTGTAAACTCTCCGCCATTTTCTTGTGAGGGACAATTGATAGCATTCTTAGGTCGGTAAAATCGTGAATCCTTCACATTTCCAGGTGCACAAATTTTTGGCCTTGATTGATGGGCTCTCACTTGTCCCTCCATTTTGATGCCCCCAATCAGCTGCTTGTCTGAAAATAACGTTGGAACCAGAATTTATGAATTTTTTACCGACCTAAAAGTGCTATCAATTGTCCCGCAAAAGCAAATGGCGGTGAGATTACAAACAAGAAGGACAGCACTGCGCATTATGCGTCAAATTTTAATATGTTGGGTTGTTGTTTAATTCCCTTTTCATAATAATCTTCTATTATATGCTCTATTAATATTGACTAAGCGAAAAATGTTGACTAACTTCTTGATCAACAATTATATTTTGAGCAAGATAATTTTAGATTGGCACAGACAAATTCTTTGACGGTGATAATATGCGCTTGGTTTGGAAGCTTAAGCACCCTTACCTCGACTAATATCATATATTCAGAGGAGCATAAACCAATTAGGGCACATGAAACTATTTCAATTTCTTCGTGTCCTGCATGAGATAAAATGCAAATATGCTGCTGCTCAAAATGTTACTGTAATCAAACAACATAAAACCGCAAAACTTCTCACTGGACAAAAACAGTAAAAGCTAAACAAGCTCAATAACGCGATAAACAAACATTGAATTTAATATAAATTTCTTATTTCTAAATACTTACATATGTGGTTAGACTTTGATTTATTTGGAGCCGAATTGGCATCGCTTTTGATAGGAAAACTAGCAACCTTTTTATCAATCAATGCTATCCAGTCACCGTAGCTTTTGTAGAATTTATTTTGAAATAGAATACTATAGCAGGACTATATATACACATATATATTGTTCGTGTCATCTTCACATTGGCTTAAGCTGAATTTGATATTTAAATGTTAAGTGTTAAGGGGAATAAACACGAGTCCAAGCCGCGAAATTTATTGAAAGTACTTAATGAGTTCCCAATAATAACGACACTGGTCTACTTGAGGATATTTATTCGTCATTCTATCTAATGCTTAGTTTATACGAGCCATAGATTTCGATTAAATAACTTTTTTATATTTTAATTTAATATTACCTTCACAAGTTTTAGGTTTTTTCGTCTAAAGTAAAAGAATATCTATGATTCTAGGGCACTTTATTATAGAAACGATTTGACCTACATAAGTTAATACCCAACTGAAGAAATCATGGTGTAGATTTTCGGATACCGTGAATAAATTGAAAGAACATGAAGCCAGTATATCCTGGTGCGTGAGCCGGCTACGGCAATTATAAAAATGACATTCAGAAATCTTTGTAACAAACAAATTAATCTGATTTATAAAATTTATTCGTTATTCAATAAAGTGCTCAGTCTGTTCTGATTATTTCTATATATATATATATACTTTAATTTGGTATTAGTCGATTTTCAATCGAAAGTGTTGCCAAATATTATCTACTTGAAGCAAAAATAATCGAAGACATATTTGGGTATACAACCCAACATTATAAACTTTAGTAGCCTCAAATCTATTTATACTTCCGGAATTAACAATAGACACCTATCACATGTAATTCATGAATTGCATCTGCAGTCCTATGCAACGTTCAGTATAATCTGACCAAATATTTTTACCAAAACCATTCGCAAATAATATGTTTTATTATTAGTTAGAACCTGGCATGGAGTCTGGTCTATTGTGAAGGAAGTTAACTGGCTAGTTTGAAATATAACTCGCAGGTAAAGGCAAATATTCCCGATCTGATTGAAAAAATGGCGATAGTATATAATGCTATAGTTTGAGTAGTGCGCATTCTGGGTGGCTCGATGGTTTAGTCGCAAGTCCGTGAATTTCATTGGTTGCTGTTCGATCAAAAGTAACGTTAATATTATCAATTTCTCAATGGGTTCCAAATACGATCATTGCCGGCATACTTGGTGAAGTGCGTGTGTACATGTATGCTACATTTATCGAATGCATACTAAAAAAAAAAAGAAAATCCTGTCGTAATAATTTAATTTATAATATATATATATATATATATATATATATATATATATAATTTAAATGTTCATATTTACATTTTGTACCTTGTTTTACTATTATATATATATATATATATATATATATATATATATATGTTCATTTTGTAGATACTTGGGAAAATTATGAGAAAGAAACGGTTTTCCTATCTAAAAATTTTTTATTGTTTATACGGAAATTATACTATTTATTTATTATTAAATTGAATGCTGTCATGTTGTCTGATCCATTACGTAAAACCGTCACAGCCCAGTCGAAAACTTATGTCGAAGGTGATGCTAAATTATCTTCACCTAAAAGAAAGAAGTATCAAAGAGAGAAATGCTTATATAACTGAACATTTAAAATAAAGCGCCGCTTTTATGGTGCTGTGGATGAGTTGCACGACTTTGAAAATATAAGTTGTCTCAGTTGGAGCCTCGATTGTGGCAATTATGGCAAGTATCTTTTAAAATTTTGAGGTGTGCCAGCTTAATGTTTTGCAATGGCGCGTTTTGCGCGGGGTTAGTTTTCACTGACAGTTGCACAAAATCTCGATAGATCCTAATTACATGTATGCATCTGTTTGTCTTGATCGAAGCTGAGCACGAGTCGTCCTTTCTCCGAAGGCTTCCAGGGTTAATTAACGATGTTGATGGCTTCGGAAGAAAGCGATCACAAGCAATCCAGATCGAAGACAAAACAGATGCATACAGGGAAATTGTGATTATTCGGATATACGTGAAAATGTTAGGGCACAGCTGCAACCCGCGTACGCAAAACACTGCATGTCCAAATTATGGCAAGTATTTAAATTGTTATAAAAAAGAGGACACCAGACATTAAATGATTTGCAAATGCAATCCAATTTCTTTATATCGACACATGTATAATATCATCATCTAAAATTTATATATATATATATATATATATATATATATATATATATATATATATACATGTCGTGGTAGTCTAAATCGTTCTCTGCATCTACTGTTTTGTTAACAATAACAGGTGTGATTACAGAGTTGAAGGCTCATATTGTTTTCAAATTTCTGTCTCCGTATGTGCAGTTTGTTACCAAACCGGTTAAGTGTTTGTTGAATCTGGTCGAGGAGTGTTTGGTCTTGCCGAAATGCTTGTTAATTGTTGTTGGATTTTGTGATTCGTGTTCAATCGATTAGATTAACATGTCGATGAATCATTTGAATATTTAGGCCAGTTTGTTATTGTTTTATATAAAGGGCTTCATAACTACTTGTAAATTTGTATGATTTTGCTTTATGTAGGAATTGAGAAATTGATCAAATGGATTGGGTGCCTCGTTTCCAATAAATGATCGTAAATAGCTGATGTTCCTGACGATGCCAAGATTCTTTTAAACAATTTCTGCGGCAAATGTTGCTGGAGTCCGTTGATCAAATACTTCTTCGTATGTCCAATATATGTGCTACCGCGCATACATGAGAATTTGTCGACTATGTATGATTTGGAGAGAATTTGCCATGAATGACAAAACCCAGCAACACTTTCCTAGCATCCAGGCAGATCCAACTACAAACCCGACTAGACTCAACAAACATACGATGTGATTGGCAACAAACCGAAGAAGAAGAACAGCTGCACTTACGAGAAAGAAATTGCGTAACAATATGAGCCTTCAACTCCGCAATCCACACACGCGATGCTACCAAGTGAACAGAACAAATTGCGGAACAACGGGAAACGAAAGACTACACACGAAAAAATAACATTTTTACACCTAACAGTCAACAACAACGAAACTGAGCAAATAAATATATCTTTTAAATGTCCTTAAATCAAAAATACGATCGTGTCAACCCTGAAGATGAGATTGGAAATGAGATCTCGAAATATCGGTCCAGGAGCAATGGAAAATCTTGATCCAACGTCATTTTCAGACAATCAGCTAATTGAAGGCTTAAAGAAGTAGGGACAAGTGAGAACCCACCAATTGAGGCCAAAAATTACATCATCTGAAGATGAAGGAAGTTCAAGATTTTACCGACCTATGAGTGCTATCAATTGTCCCGCACAAGAAAAATGCGGTCAAATCCACAACAAGAAGGACAGCACTGAGCAAATAAATATATCTTTTAAAATGTACTTAAACCAGGCACCCAACAAGTTTGACCAATTTAGCAAACTTCAAAAAAAATTGTATACATGAAGATGTTTAAATGAAGCAATAAGCTCCTGGGCTTAACCTTTAACAGTTTCATCAACATGATAATTTAATCCACTAGTCATGCATCACAAAATCGAACGTTAATTTAATAGCATCAGATCAAGTTCGAACACACACTATACTAGCCTCAACAAACATTAGATTAGATCTGCAACAAACTGTGGAAGAATAAACAGCTGTACAAAAATTTTTAATAGCAAAACGAAAGACAACATTCGCGGAAAAACATTCGTACTCATGACAGCTAAAAAAGCGAACAATTGGTCAAAACTCAATCCATCAATACAAGAATTACCAGATCTCAGAAATCACTAAGCGCACACACACAGAAACAGAAGTAAAACGGAAAGTCAGACCTTTTGACACCCAGATAATTAAATGGAAACCAAACTTGTATATAAAGTTTGCTTAGAGAAAAAAATCATTTAAGAGATGGAAGGAACATTTCAACTAAAATATCAACTTAAAAGTATTCGCTTTAGGGAAGAAAGTTCCTAAGTAAGCAATAAATAAGTTATTTATGTTGTAGTCTGTCTATTTTCAGACGTTTTCCATTTCTAACGTTAGAAATTGTTCACTTCTGACTGATGTCATCTATAAATCATTATATGCTCTTTGATTTAAGAATGTAGTTTTTTTCTGCCGCATAGCCGACTGATAAATCTATTCACATGTTAATGAATAACAATTCAAAACGATTTCTGATCTATCCTATAGAAATATTTTTCTTCAAAGATAACATAAAAAAACTCGACATATTTAATCAAACTGTGAATTTGCGGTTGATTAACATCAAATAGAGTTACTTTATTTTCTATCGAAAACAACAAAAAAGTTGTATTGATTGTATTATCAAAAAATATGCTTATGAATAACAAGGAATTTTTTTCCATTTAAGAGATTCTGACAAAATATGTCCCATAAATGATTTTTCACTAAATTTTCGATATGCTTATGGTACGACCTGAGGGTTTTTGTTTTAACTCTAAGACAATGCGCCATATTTAAAATAATTTTTAAACTGGATAAAAGCTAACGGAAATAACTTCACTAATGAACATTAACGAAACTGTATGTAATGCATTATTTATGATATTAAGCATCAATTGCTTAGAAGTTATTGGATACAGTAGTACGTTTACTGTTGTAAACAATCGGAAAAGAATTAGCAAAGTAGTCATAATAATGTGATTATGGGTAACTAATTAAGCGAAAAACTCCTACGTTAGTATTTTTATTGTTAAAATTACAAGAAATTATTTTACATTAACGCGCATTATGTTAAAAATTTTGTCTAGATATCTTGACTGCTTGTTTGGTGCAATTTTCACTTGTCGATGCACACACAATGTTCAAATTCACAAAAGCCATGATGTCAATTGTAATTTGTTTTTGGGCCAATTCCAGTCAATCTATTTAAAATTAGACTTTTAGAGACATCTATATATTAGGACAACTTAAGGTTTTAAAAGGATTTTTTTTGCCTAGACATGAAACATTGATTCTGGCTTTTCTAAAACTGAAGACACAATTAAACTCACAAATCTAATTGAAAACAAATATTCAATTTTTTTAGAAAACGCTCGTTTATCCTGTAGTATAAGCAGAGCGATTTCATTCTTTTACCTGAAACATTAACGTTTACCATTGCCTTTAACCTTCATGTTTTTTTATATTGTTCATTGTGCATTTTTCAACGCTTAAGACCGGTGGATATACTATATATAAAAAAATTATTCTTTCAGCTTTCCTATTTAAAAAAATTAATTTATGCATATACTAGACGGCCTTAATAAGATGTTAAATTCATTTTTCAGAAACAAAATTTTTTTAACCATCCTTACCTAAGTTGTATAGGTGATGAAGTCAAACAGAAAGACCAAATAAGAATTTGGTGAAATTTTGGCCTCAGGCAGAACTATTTTTCAGAAAATCCGAACGATTGGCATCCTTACGTCTTTGCTTGAATAAACAACTTCGTTTGAAGAAATACGTTATCTGTCATTTGATTAAAAAATATGCATTTCATAGCTACAAAAAGCTTCGTTTTGTTGAAACATTTGTTACCTTAGGCATTGATATAATTACGTCTAATAATTTATATTCTATTTCTGTTTTAGTTTAAAGTAAACAGTTAGCAGTGATTCTATTTATTAAGATCAATTTTTTATTTACTTTATTTAAAGTTATTTGTTTCATTATTATAAATATTAGTGGTGTGTAGACCTTGAACTTTTCTTACTAAAAGCCTGACAAATATAGTATAACTCTTTCTCCGAAAATTGCTATTAATTTCTTTATAGTCTATATTTAGGCAACCAAATAGCCCAACTTACATAGCTATATTGTCAATCAGTAGTCTAGATAGGATTCCTAAAGCGAAATGCTGAATGCGCACTCCTGGTGTTAAGCAATAAAAGCCCACATCTTATAAGCTAAAAGCTATGTAAAATTCATAAAAAATAGTCATTAGATTTACATTACATTTTTGTGCCAGACACTGTTAATAATTCAACACGTGTATCATATTTAATCCCATTTATTCGCTGGAGCCATATTGGAACGATACTCCCGGAAAATCATTCGTCAAATTTATTTAGGTTAGTTAATGACGTCAACATAATCATAACTAAAATGTCATGACTCGCACGTTCGAAAAAAATGAGAACGGATTACAGTAGTTTAATCTTGAATTCGGTTCGAATTGTCATATTACTGCACAAATATGTTTGCTATATTTTGAAAAGTATAGGTCGATATTTGAAATCAAGATTCATATAAACACTGATATACCAAGATTTTTGCAGAAAACCGATGTTAACTAAAACATAACCTAGTAAAGTTACACTTTTAACTAATACTTAGACTCGTACATGAGCAGAATAGTAAAAACATTTATTATAATCAAGGTTACAGTCTTGATATAAACACTTGACCCATTAATTACTTACATATGCCAGTATAAACTAAGAATTGTATACGGTATAAAAGGCAATTCAACCAGTATTACTTAAATATGTCATTATAAACTATGAATTGTATAGTGTAGAAAAGGCAATTTATCCAGTATTACTTACATATGTCAGTATAAACTAAGAAATGTATAGTGTAGAAAAGGCATTTCATCCAGTACACTATACAATTCTTAGTTTATACTGACATATGTAAGTAATTAATGGGTCAGTTGTTTATATCAAGACCACAACCTTGATTATAACAATTGTTTTCACCACCCGTGCAACCAATGTTCGTTTAATTATATAGTAAAAACATTATCGCATATAGAATTATATTGTGGCGTACTAAAATTTTAATGCAGACATCAGCGAAATCTGACCAAAAATGAGCGGTTATATTCGTTCTAGTTTGTGTTACATCACACGTAAAATATCAGTATGCACAAAAATTATGCCGCAAAAACAAAGTTTAGGTAAAGATGCAAATTATGCTGTAAAATGTGTGTCCAATGACTAACAAATATTGCAAGCAATGAAATCCTACGTTGAAGCTAGGAAATTCCCGATGAGAAAAATAAACACCCTCAAAACTCACTGTCGCAAGGAAAGCCTTGTTCTGCGTTTGATGCCACATATCTTCATACTGATAATAAAACTAGATAAACGTATTTTATGTCGTCCCTTTTCCAATCTTGCTCCGGCTGTTAGCCTAATGCTATTCTAGTGTTTGAGCTACGTCTTTATATTTGCTTGGCTTGTCCTGATCTTATTCAACTAAAACCTTCCATTCGTTTCTTTGCTAAACAATTATTTTATAACTTGTTTATATAGTTAATACTTTGCTGGACTAACAGCTTCTTAAAATAACTATATTTGTTTTAACAGGTATCATTAAAAACGATAGTATCATTAACCAAACAAATAACTAGTTTGAATATTCGTTACCACCGTTGAGAAGACAGAGTCAGTTTTCTAAAATACAGCATTCATAAATGAGAGCCGACCAAATTAGATATCGCTAATCATAAATATCCTGCTTTGGAAATGAATTTCCTTCTGAAAATTCCACATATATGGAAATTAATTTGCAGTAGGATGTTAAATTTATTGTATTTCATGTTCCGAATTCTTTTTCCCGCTTTATTAGGCGCAAGACATTTTGTTCCTAAGGCATAAGTTTGGGGTGTATGCGGCTTATAAAAGGGTTCCAAAAATGTGATACGCGAGCAGATTTAAATCCATCCCCTCCTCAACGTGGTACGACGGTGTCAACCATGTCTCGATGGCCGATCGTACATGGGCTAACGGGGCTATGGCGGTGGTGTCAACAGGGCGTGGTGGATTTCCGACCGGCAATCGGATCTCCTATAAAATACCACATGAGCCCGACGACGGCACCATGACTCGGCGTGTGTTCCCCGCCACAAAAGGGTTCAACAGCCACAGGATTACATGGACTCCTGGACAGTACCCCGTACTTCCGAATGGCGAATGAGCTCTCAACAGCCAACGGCAACCATGCAACTTACTGCTGCCTTGCAGACTGCGCTTGGATGTGCAAAGGCTAGAGGTGCGTCCTCGATCAAAAAGCCGAGTGGTGAGGGGACACCACTTGTACCAAATTCCCAAGAAACTACATGAAATCAATGGAGCCGGCTTATCCTCCAAAAGGAGTCAGCCGCAGTAAAGTAAAGAAAAAAGAAGATTTAAATCCAATGACCAGTGATATTTGTATTTGTGCATTGAATTTGACGCAGATTTTAGACCGCTCTTTCCGGTTGAAACATGATGAATACATAGCCAAACCAGCAATTACATAAGGTATTAGCACAATGACGCATAGATTCCGAAGCAATGCCTATGCACTCAACTAGGAATATGGTAATTTTGCTGGTTTAATGACATGATTATCCCGAAAAAGGAGAAATGATATCATTCGGAATGTACATTATTCATGCTGTACTTGCATATACCTTGTATACTTCAAATGGTTTTAATGTTTGTGGGATATTAGAAAAAAGACAAATTGTGGAATTACCAAACGTTGCTCCATTATCTCACAGCCAACTTGTCTCCATTGCCTGATATTTATACTATGGGTTCCTTTCTTTCTGCCATTGATACACTTAACAAAATCCGGCTTGAATGACTGCTTCTCAGCTTCCATGAAGTCAAGATAAGCGTAAACGGGTTTTCATAAGAGGATTTAAAGTCAATGATACGAAACCTTGTTGATTAATATTGCCATATTGTATAACTCTTGGCAAAAATAATGCTCCATAAATGACGTGTTCATGTGAAAGCAAGTAAGCCAACGGTTCCATATGTGGAAAATATGAAATCGGTTTCTACTCAACTACGGCTTTACGCTAAGCTGGTTTTTTTTAATGATCTAAATAAATATGCAAGCACAATCTATATTTCACAAAGTAATTAAAAACTAAAGAAATGACAACACTCATAGTGTGCGAATATTATACCAAAGCATATAACGTAATTTTGGCTCAATTGTTCATCAAACCTTTAACTATATGTTTCTTACTTTAATGGTCATTTAAACGGTTTAAATAAATGAAACGAAAGAACAAGAAAGCATATGCATTTTACTGTGTTTCAAGAAATATAACCGAACATATGAACATGATAATAATGATAATGTTCAATTCCATACACTGATATAATTAGGCAATCATATCTTTTCAGCTACCCAACAACAGCGAATTTTTTCTAGAACCGCAGTGATTGTAATTATTCTGGTTATGAATATCGTCGACTACTGAAATACAAAATTCTACAAATACTAATTATACCGCGAGGAAGTCCACAATTTTCCGAAAATAATGACGTATTTATTTAAAATTATGAGTCAGTACTTATTAAACAAATCGAAATTGATCTTACACTTTGAACCCAAATTCGGCATATCGCCAAACGCTAAGAACCAGACAACTGCGATAAAATAACAAAGCCGCACAATTCTATAAATTTGACAATATTTCACCAGCAATTTCACAAGAATATGAATGTTGTCCTCTACTGGAAACAGAACTCTGTCGCCTATAAATAATTAAAATTAAGAAACAAAGAAATTTAATTTTATAAATCGAAAATTTATTTAAGTAATTAAGAATTGACGAAAGTAGCTTAATGAAGCCACACAAATGCTCAGATTTTATTTAAAAATAGCCAATGCTTTTAATAATGAACAAAAAATAAAATCGAACAAAATTAAAAAGACATCAGAAATTACTATCGATAAAATATTACGTGCGATAGCAGGAGTGTTTGATGAAATTGAAAAAAAGGAATCATCGATTCAATTTCTAGCTGAATGGATTACATAATATAATGTCTTAAACAGGCTAAAGCAATTATGACATGTGTAGCCATAATGCATGGCTGCGCAGGTGCATTTAGTAATTAGGACAAGCAAACAGATGACACTGAGACTAACAATCCAAAAACATCTCAAGGCAAAAATTGTTTTGAGACTTTAAGACAATCTAACGGCCAATAAAAATTTAATGGGGTTAAACGATTTTATTTCAGAAATCATTACTTTCGAGGATACATTAAAATTGAACATCGACAAAAATAAGATAGTGATAACCGTCGACAAAAATCCGTTTGCCGGTATTCCTACTTAAAATAATAAACAATTTCATAGAAAATTCATTGATGTTGATCACTTATCATTCTTGGTACCTGCAAAACATCAACAATTTACGCACGATTATGATATGACGAAGAGCATTGCTTTAGGGAGTCTACTGGCTGATCTTAACATATTTAATCTGGAGACGCTTAAAACGCAAAACATTTTTGAAAGTGTCTGTATGAAACTTTTATTATCACTAGCTTATAATAAGAAATAAAAAACAAAATTATAGAATTCAATAGCAAAAATTAGAATTTTCAAATTACGTACAAAATATAAAATGATCAATCTAACACACTGTCTTTCCCATACTGGGCGATATTTTGCAAACAGTTATTGACAGAATGTCACATCTATTATCACAGTGCTGTTTCAATAAAAGCTTCTATCTACAAAAACTATCTCGCAGAATAAAGCTCATCTGTTCTGACGAATTTCGATGCTAGGATTTGGAGCTGCTAAAAAAAACTTTACGACAATACGGGTATCCCTAAAGTTTTTTTAATCAAGCATGAGGATTGAACAACGAAAAGAGCTGTAAAACAATACTCATTTAAATGACGATAAATATAGAAATATATCTTTTGAAGGGGATAGATTGTTCTGTTTCGAGGTTCCACCATAATCATCATTACAGTACGACGGAAAACTGACTAGCAAGGATATAACGTTAATACATATATATATATGCAAGGTAAATGTAGATATGCAGCTCTCACCTTTGGTAGTCTCGCAAAATTTTTTTGTATGTTTCTTCCATAGCTGTTGAGTTAATGGTTGGTCGACTAATAGAAAATTGACCCCCAGGTCGCTATAAACTGAACATAGCTAGTAAATAGGAGAACTTTTTTAATAAGCATCGCACTCCAGATCAAACGTAATGCCAAGTTCTTTAAGAGCAGAGAACAAAATGTGTTACGCACAACAGAATCTGCCGGCCGCATAAACCTTAATCCATAGCTAAATAACCAAAAGAAGTTTGTAGATTAAATGAATGAAGGCATGCGAGTTTCTTGTCGTGTGTCATTTTCTGTGCGTTTCCTGATTACTGTTTTTGTTTAATTCAACTTATTCCCGATTGCTTTTACAAGTACACTATAAAAATTATGAAATATTAAAATCCAGTTTATTTCTGGTTAAAGTTACCTTTTTACCTCTGCTGTGTAAACCTCCTGATTAATAAAATGAGTTTTAAACACACAATTCAGTTTTAACTTTAAATTATATATTTCCAAAAAATAGCTGATTAAAAACTTATTCAGTATTTGTCAATACTTTTTAGTAAACTGCAAAATTTACAATTTATCAGAAGTCCATTCCAATACTAATAATCAAAATTCTCTAAGTTGATTAACTTGAACATACTCAACTTGAAAAAGCATTAGGTAGACAACTTTAATAAAATTTTCGAATTCTATATATGCAAGCCTTACTGTAACATGGAATATTTCTGATTACTTAGTTTGGTTCAAATTTGTTTTTGTATTATTTGTATTTTGAATAATAAATGTGCCTCCATTAGTTTATCTAACACTTTGGTTTTCACGTCAACATTTTTATGTGCCTGTTACATCACATTTTCATCACTAATCTGCTGAATTTTAATTTGTATATTGTATTTGAGTTACAATTATGCAAAATTTAAATCTATTCATTTGTAGATTTTTCTTGTCTGGCGACGTTCATTTACATGCATAAAATGAATTCTACATTACTGCTTTATTTTTGCTTAATATTTCATTCTTTTATGTGTCTCTCAAATCTACAATGTAGAATAAAGTGCACATCATAGAAATTAACTTTGATTACATTTGTCCAAACATTAGTAATTGTCAGAAACCCGGGATTTTACCATCAGGCAAGCCTGTTAAAATTAAATGCAATTAATTTTTAGATACAGATATATTTTTTTTTAATTTTGCGTAAATTATCTGTTATTTATTGACCATCTACTAGCTTTTATTTTTGGACTTCCTAAATCTTAAGGATTATTCATTTAGTAATAATGGATATAAATTTAAGGTTTCGAAGAATTGCTGTTGATCAAAGGGATTTGCAAACTATATCCATTAAATTACTAAATCATTAATTTATGGAATCATCTACTATGTCACAACATTAGATAAATAAAAACTGTATACATCAATTTTATGAACAATTTCTTTTTGCATTCACACAAGACCAAGTAACAAAAAATAATGAGCGATCAATTTCTACAATTCAAACTGTGATTCATCCGTAGTTTTGATTTCATACAGTTGAATTCTTAGGTGATTGAACAACTATTCATTCACGACTTGCGATCAATTTTAATTTATCCTCTTTCAGAATTTGAACCTACAAATATGCTGCCTTCATTTTCAACTGAAGCTTCTTAAGAAACAAATTATTCTTCTCTTTGACATTACAGAAAACAAAATCAATGCCTATAAGTTTGTACCGCTTTTTGGACGCATAAACTATGATTCCAAGCAGCGCAGCTAATGAAAACGCAAACATACATTTCTTATTATATATTCACATCTCTACGCTTGAAAGAAGACTAGTTGATTTGTAAGATAAAGTATTTTAAGTAGATGATTTGTACCTCAGATATCTATAATTCCGACATAGATCTGAATTTTCTATTAATCTTATTATTATAATCAAGGTTGCGGTCTTGGTATTAATCTGGTTTAATAAAAGCAAACACAGAAAATCATTCTCATTCGATTTTGTTTGCAATAAGAAAAAAACACTCCATTTTATTTGGGCCGAGTTGCAAATTTTAAATTTAAATTTGCGCTAAACCAATCAGCTGCATTTTAGAGTAAAATCGATCAAATTATTAAAAAACAATAGGGAATATTATCGTAGTTTTCATGAAAGTATATACGAGATAAACAGTTCAGATTAATGAAAATAAACAGTACTGTATAAATTGAATTGAAGTTTAATTACAGGATTTTGATTATTCATGTATTAAAAAATGAACTAAACATTGCAAAAGGTAGCATTGGCAGTTCGTCAAGTAGAAAAGTTTGTTCCGTATTGGAAACACATTTTCCATGCCAGAATTTTACGTGGTCGGGCTCGAATCTGCGTATTTTCTCAATTGAAAGATCAGTGGTGGTTAGTTTGAAACATCAGGTCTAAAGAAACGGCCAATTGTTTTGACATGGAAAAGATAAACAAAGAACTTGTCTAGTGTGCGTCAATGATCGCAAATCTTGGTCAGTTCGAGCCCCATTCGCATCAAATTTTGGCAATGAGGACGCACCCGGTCTACTAGATGAATTTCCTTTGGTATCTTGTGCATAGGTCAGCTACCATTGACAAAATTTAAATAAAATTAAGATACTATAATAAATCTTAATTTTAATATAATTTACCCGGGCTCTATTTTGCCTGTTCTAAAATGACAGAATCGATGTAGATAGTTATAATTCCATGCATTAATAGATGTCAAATGAGTTCCACCTGCAAGAAAGGCTAACCTAAAACTAAGTTGGTATATGATTAAAAAAATTGCGTGCTGTAAGGCATAGGTGGCGCAATGGTATCAATGCTAGACTCAGAGGCAAATGCTAATTGGTTTTTGTCCCTGTTGCGGAAAATTTTTACAAGTAATTGACAAATTCATTATAAATACCAAAACCAATTTACTTTATGAATTTCACTTGCTATCTTGTGAAATTTTTAGTTTATACTGGCCTTATATATTTGTTCCGGTAAAAGCCAAACATTGCCTAATGTATCAAATGCAATTCATCAAGAAGATTGGTTTCGTCCTGTGGCAATAGCTACCTTTAAGACAAATAATGAACAACGGGTCTTTTCTAGGGCAGACAATATTTCAACAGAAATTCCTCGCAGAAGCGCCCGTATAAGAATGAAGCAGCCAGCCCAATGATAAAAGCAGACTTCGAGCCGAAGTGAAAATAAATTAATTAATATGTGAAAATTTGTTTTATTAAATCGATGCTCGTTGTGCGACCAAAATTCTCTATATAATTGAGTAAAAATAAAGCATGTGTGGTACATTTAAATTGGCCTCTGATGGGTTGGAAACGTTGATTCAGGGACTGACTTCTCAAATGAATAATTTAACTGCAGAATTAGGCATAATTAAATCTCGTCTGGACGATACGCTGATAATAAACTCAGACGACATACATGTACGTGGACCATCCAATATAGGTGGACATAAGACGTCCCTATTGTGAACTCGTCAAATACTTAACAAAATTTTCTCCGACCGGGCTCGATCTTGGTCATATTTTCTTTTGATTCCTGCACTATTGCAATTTCCCCACCTTTGCTGCACACTAAACGCAGTTTTCCGTCCTAAAACAGCCTATGCTTTGATTAGCCTTCCCTTTATGTGAAGCTTATTTATTATCTCTCTTCGAACTAGAATTGTTGCTGTCCACATCTGATTTGTCGCTATAGATTAGGCAAAAAGGCAACTAGGGAACTCACATTAAATCGGATTTGTACGGCAGAATTAAGTTGATATATTGTCACTATATGCTGCAATTTGCATAAATTAAAAAGGAAATTCTTCAAGTATATCGTTTATGTACTTTTGGAAACTCTTCAAAAACTTAACAGAATTTTCTGTGTCTGGAACTCAAAACGGGGAACATTTTGATTGGTAAATATGTTCTTATCACTGCGCCAGGAAGATATGCCAGATGGACTCCAATAAAAGGAAAGGATATACATGAATAAGTTGCTATCTAACTGATAATTACGTGTAGTTTGAACGATGGTGTGGAACATTGTTACCAAAGCAGTACCTGGTCCTATTTTATTAGCTTTGCGGACTATCAGCAATAATATATCAAAAAGCAATTCCGATGATTTTTTTCTTGCAAAATCATGCACGGAAACTAATCTGTGAGTTCTGAGCTCGACTAAATAAGAAAATTCAGATTTAAATAATATTTTTGCTTTAGCAAGAACAAATTATCGAAAAGACTATTATTTTTATTCTCATTTGTATTTATACATCTTACATGTCACGTATTATCACTTTTTGTATTAGTTTACATAATCTGATCCCTTGGTGTACAGGTTGATGTGATAGGTATGGTTACCAATGAACCGAGTTGGAACAATTTTATTGACTATAAACCTTTAACTATCCCAAAGTACGGAATTAGTGGTCTTTCTTTTGCATCTTATTATATATATATATATATATATATATATATATATATATATATATATATATATATACCGTATATTATCGTTTTTGGAATATTATCTAGCAGACTAGTTTAACTGATAATGATCACCAGTTGCGGCCGTTTTTGATTTGTCCCTGTTAATATGTATAAACGTTTTGAATACGTTATTTTTAAGTGTACTTTTTCATAAATTTCGCTATGTAGGTACTGTCTTATTCATACAACTCTCCAATATGGTTAGGAATCTGTTGTCATAACACCGATACAGGTTTTCCTTTATGACGCATTATCATGCTTTATGTGTGGTATATTTGTCAAAATGTCTAGAGAATTGTCCTAGTCAATATTGTTTTAAAGCAAATAAATTTCAGTTTCTGGTTGGGTGTTTAATAAAAAAAACTTCTGCAAAAGCAATGTCTTTAATTTCTGCTATAGTTAGATCGTGTAAATAAATATAACTGTCTGAATTACTGTAATAAATTACTTCTTGAAGCATTATTATACATATATACCGACAAGCACACACATACACACACATATATATATATATATATATATATAGAGTATATATATATATATATAAGTAAGTATATATATGTCAGCAAAATGTCTATCCAGGCTGCTTATGCATTTTTAAATTTATTTTGTCGATCCTTTCTTTTATCAAGCAAACATTTTGACATACTTCAAAGAATATTACCGAAATTTATTAAAACTATTAATATCTCTTTCGCTTAACTTTTGCGCAGCAGCACAATTTTCTTTATTTCATTAATAAATGATTTATTAACGAGTGAGAACAATACAAAATTATGCAAGGTGTATGCAAACGTTTGCACCCGCCTGACTGCATGTAAATATCTAATTTCAATGTGGCGGAACATAAAAAGAGTAGGAAATGCGCTTGCAGGCGAATATAAAATTGCTCAGTTGAAAATTCATACGTTTGAGAACAAAAAACAAACATAAAGAAGAACATTAAACTCAACTTGGCGTCTTTGTATATTAATAAAATGACAATAATAAGGAATGGTATCGTTTCTTCGACTATAGGTGAATCTTAAAGGAATTATTAATCATAACTTAGATATGGTTTATTCTATCCTATTAGTGTAATTGGAGAAATAATCTGCTACGATTTAAGCATTCATTCATTTACGTCAATCTCAGGAAGCTCCGCGTCCACATTTTAATGCAAAAATTCTTTCAAGAACGTCCAAAATAGTATGCAAATTTCAGCATTATAACAGCGTTATATCAAATATACACATGCGTTTCGAGCATATTGGCGACACATCATTGGGAGCCGACAATGCGACTCAAACCTGCTAAATGTTTTGTCAGGAAAAGTGGAACAGATAGACAGTGCTGTTTTTTATACGTAGGTGTGTTAAAGCAGACGTGAAGTTCACTTTATTTGCAGTTCTTCGAATGTGACTTCGAAGACGAATCAATGTCAATAATAAGCCCATGAAATTAAGTATTTCGTTCAAGCTGACTTTAGTATTTCATCAACGAACTTTTTGAACCATCTTGTTGCTAGGTATGAAATACCTATTATATATTTTCCTATGAGATAGTTCACAGCAATTCATAAAATAAAATTATTTCATGTTGCAATGAAGAGTCTCATGATGACTAAGAAAAAATGATAATTGGCATAAATCGGGACCAGATTAGGAAAGTTTTCTAGATTTGCAGGTGTTTATAAATATCTGGCCCTTTCACTGTGAACCAAGGAAAGTCTTTATTTATAATGAAACAGTTTAATCTGAATTTACCACGCGACATAATATTTGTCAAATTTTTGATAGAGTGCGCTTGCATCTGACAAAGGCTTTCGGAATAGAAAACAGCAATATCCGTGTGAAAATGAAGACAACGAGTTTAATCTGTTCGTTTTGCAACAAAATGGCTAGATACACACCAATTCCATTGTACTTAACCGGCCTTAGAACAACATAGCAAAACTACCGCCATTCGCACGCACTGATGCGTTTCGACCTTTCTACGATCATCAACAGATTACGACAGCAAACTGACTAGCGAGGATCAAACCGCGTTGCACGTACGTGGATAGAAAAATTAGATATTCGCTTCTCACATCTAGTAGTCTCGCATACGTTTTACTTGTCTGGAAATGTTGGCCGTATAAATTCTACGCAATCACGAAAATTAACCGGTTGATTTTAAAAATTGTTACCACCACACGCGAAATCAATTATTGTTTAAATGGCTAGGTAGTTAAGCTATTTCCACTTGCGCAACAAAAAGTGCCTCTTAATGGCGTGTTTAGCAATAATGTAATTCGTCGTTTCGTTAAAACCATGATTTTTGTGACCTATGCATATTTTTTATTTATTACAAAGATTAAGGTGACTATGAAGTCGCATTTTAAACTGCTTAATTTGTATTTGACCCTAATACTGATTTAATACACAAGTGTGTTGGAGATTTCATCATCAAACTGATCCACCTGTCTATAAAACATTTTCCGTTTATATGGTTTGTAGCGCCCATAACTACTGAAGCACGAAATTCATCTTTAAATGAGATTAAATCCTTTGCCCATGCAGAAAATCGCATGTCATAATTGAACTATTTAACTTTTATCTAGCAAGTTAAGCGGTAATCAATGTACAAATTCGTTAATAATAATGTAAGCTCATATATCATGGAAGGTATTGCCTCCAGATGTGAAGCAGAGCGTTATTCATGTGAATTGGGATTTCAAAAGCTATAAATAGCCAAATTGAAATTATTTTCTTCATCATTTGTAAATTTTTATGGTCATTACAAACCTGGGAGCATGTTTGCTTATACTATCATATTCAATTAAAGTTTGTTAATATAAATTATAAATCAATTAATAATATTTTAAATCTGGTAGGAGGTAAACTAAAATTTGTATCCGTAAATTAAATTAATTATACCTTATATTACCATCTTCAACGTTTTCAAATACGCACCATTTAATTTTATTATGATATTTCTCAGATTTCAATATTGTTGCCTCCATTTCTTCTATTGCGTATAACAAATGCTCTACTTACTAACTTTAGGAGAACTGTTTTATTTTAAATTTTTAAAGAGGTAAATAATTTTCAGTATCATTTAGGTTATCCACCTTTGTGTCCAGCTAGCTGACTTGTGCAAGTGATTAAAAACAAAGAAATATACATAAAAACAAATAAACGACGCGAAAAGACATTGAGAATATCTTGTGAAGTGCAACATAAATCTGGCTAAGACATTCAATGATTTGAACAGGGTTTCAAATAGGAAATACAATATATGTAATCCAAAATTCTTCGTATCCATGGCTATCTTTGGTACTCAATATTTAAAGATGTTTGTCAAAGATATGCAACGTTGTAATCTGCAGACAAACAGTTTCACGTATTTCATCATATGTTCGTAATGCATAAAAATGTTACACTAAAATATATATTTCTATGAATGAATAATATATGATTGATAGCCCGGTAACTAATTGGATCGAGTTATTGCGACCTCAAAGTTAATAAGAAACGAACAGGTAATGATAAAACAAACTTTGTTTTCGCGGGCGGTAATAAAAATTAATATAATCAAGTTTGCGATCTTGACATAAACATCTGACTCATTAAGTAAATACATTTGTAGGTATATATTAATAGTTGCATAGAGTAGAAAAGTCAATTCTTCCAGTAAACCGGTTTCGTCATTATCGGGAACTCATCACGTACTTGCGAAAACCTGCCGCAGACAGGGCTTGAATCTGGGCACGTTGGCTTTGGAATCTGGTACTCTAACCACTGAGCCACCATGCCACTCGGTGGTTAGATCAACAGAGTTCGAAGCAGACGTTCACAGGTTTAAGCCCTGCCCGCGGCAAAGTCTGGCTAGTACGTGATGAGTTCCCACTAACGACGAAACAGGTCTACTGGGTGAATTGTGTTTACTACACTATGCATTCTAAGTTTAAACCGACAAATGTCTTTACTTAATGGGTCAGATGTTAATATTAAGATCGCAACCTTGATTATAGAAGAAGATAATTATTAATTAGATAAATTTTACTCAATAATAAACTATGGTCGTGTTAGCGTCACAGGTAATGCGCTTTTAATTCAATTTGCATTGACGAAATTAAAACAGGCAGACTAACGATTCATATTCGACTACTTAAAAAGACGGGGCCACCAACTAGCACACAGTCGTATGAGTTTCAGTTAAAATTTTTGTTTTTTGCCGATGAATTGAGTAACCTATGCAATTGTTTAAATAACGTTTGCGACCTTGCAATAAACACCAATCTTATTGGATTTAACCCGTCGTCGATCAACATAGTAAATCTATCGCCATTTGAACGCACTGATGCGTTTCAACCTTCCATGATCATCATCACATTTTTACGGCAAACTAACTAGCGAGCATCAAACCGAAGTGCATATATATTAAAAGCAAAATTAGATATGCGGCTCTCACCTCAAATAGTCTCGCGTACATTGTACTTGAGATTTTGGCGGCATAATTGCAATGCAGTCACGAACATTAACTTTTTGCAGCTTTCACCACATATATATAGGTAATACAATTAAAAAATCATTGATTGTGCGGGCTGTGACAACAATTATTTAAATCAAGATTGCGAGCTACAAGTAAACATCAATCCAATTGTATTTAACCAATCTTCGAACAACATAGCTAAACTAACTCCAGTCGTACTCACTGACGCTTTTTGAACTTCTATTATCAACATCATCAGAATACGACGGCAAACTGACTAACGAGGATCAAACCGCAATGCATATATATGGAAAGAAAAATTAGATATGCCGCTCTAACCTCTATTTATCCGACACACATTGTACTTGGGAGGTGTGAACCGCATATCTTATTATATTTGGATGGAAAAAATAAAGATATGCTTATAATAAATGTTTCTTAAACAATTAATTGGATTTGAATATTAATGTAGGGCTGTGCTTCAAACAAATCGTTCTGCAAATTTACATTTTAAAAATTTCGGAAGAAATTAACTTCCAAATCATTGCTATATTTTACTGCGTAGATCTATCCTAAGGTTGTCCATAAGAGAGGCAATGCTTTTTTTCAGAATACGCCTTATTTTAACATATTGCCGTCGGGCTATGCTTATGAATATAGCAGGGCGAATCGCATCATTGCGTGTAATTGACAATAATTTATTATTTCGCGCGACTGTTGTCCATTCTTTTTTAATGTAATCTCTTCAAGTAACACCATTAAATGAAGTATGTATGCATGTTTAGAGATATAATTCTTGTTCTTATAAATATATTTGTTTTGCATTAGTCTAAGCTCAATATAAGCATTTTTGCTACATTAAAACAAAATTATGTGTTTGAAAATTTTCCTCAGTGAAGTTTAAAATGCAGTTGAAATTCTCCCATTAAATGTAAACTTTAATTTGAGTCAGTAGCACATAATTCAATAAAAGAAATCGTCAATCCATCAAACTTTTGATTTTTTTAAAAGGTTTTCCTATTTTATTGGTTGTTAAATTAAGAATTGAATAAATTTACCAATTTTCCATAAAATATTAGCTTGTTGTACCAGACGAGTCTATGATAAACTTAACGTGAACAAATGTAATTTGAATTGTCAAATAAATTTTGTATTGAAACGTAAATTTATGTTAAAGAAGGTATATTATACAGTAGAAAATAGAAAACCTGAATCGCATACGCGTAGGCTCGCACCAGTTCGTAAATTAAACTGAATATACAAATCTAATGAGCAATGCTCTTAATGATGAACAGAAATTCGAACGATTCCAAGTTAATGTGAGACAGGTCAGTATTTACAGAGCCTTCAATATGGCCTGGGAATAAATGTTGGTGGAAGTATCGAACGAAAATGAATAAGTTATGGATTTGGGCCGAAACCAATTATAAGTCAAAGTATAAATTTGCGAACTCGATTTGTCAAATTACTCGATTCCATGTTAGTCAATAAACATAATACGTCGTCTTAAATAATCAAAAACAATCTAAACATGCTCAGTCTAAATATCGACATGCCGGAGATGCACAAATCAGTTTCATTATACAATTTTCCGTCAATTGGACAACCAATGTCCATAATCACAACTCAAAAGCCTAAATTGACGGGAGAAATAAAAACAATCCTACGGCGAATACAAATTGAAATGTCAAATAATTGTGTTCTCGTATATTAAGTAAAATTTTAAAATATTAAAAATGAATTAATCATTTCGTTCAACGTCATAAAAATATTACACAAACTCCTCTGTTGACGAAATCATCGATTTCCTCTGTAGGTATGTCAATAGTGACCACACACCATTCCGCATACCTACTAAAGCTATTCAGTTGACATTCAATAATCAGAATATCACGCAAGTCGGTGGTGTGGCAATGAACTGTCAGTTAGGGAGTCTACTAGTTGATATCTTTGCGTTCTAACTTGATTCATCAAAACTACTGCCATTCAAAAATTTTGCGCAACATGTCTGAGGTATGTTGGGGAACTTTCAAAGGTATCAAAGCGGATGTAAAAATAAATGACGTGTTTAAAGATTCTAAAAATGTGGAAGACCATTTTCAGTTTACTAGCGAACAAGTAAAACCTAAGCACAACGCCAACTCATTCCTAGGTGAACTGCTATTGAGACCAAATTGCTTTAATCCATAAATTAATATAAAACGAAGCAGAAATTGATTAGACAGTAAACTCACGACCACAGCGCTGTCCAAATTTCCGAGAACAGAAATTATCCTGAAGAATAGAGAAAATCTGCTCCGAAGAATTTCAAAACCAATCGTTTTCAATGTCCCAAAAATTTTTTTGAAAGTTAGTTGAAACAAACTGGAAGTAATAACAGTGACATTGTAGCAATGACACCGTAAAAAACAAAACACAATATATGTCAGTTTAGTTTTTAAAGGTAATTCAACATCTGAAGTATATATATATATATATATATATATATATATATATATATATATATATATATATATATAATTAAGCTAACATTGGTTGTACGGAGGGTGATAACGTTGACTATAATCAAATTTGTGAACTTGATATAAACACCAGACATTTTAAGTACTTTTATTTTGTTAGTATAAACTAAGAATTTTATAGTGTAGAAAAAGCAATTCATCCAGTAGACCTATTTCTTCCTTTTTGAGAACTCACGTTCTGGCCAGAATTTGCCGCGGACAAGGCTCGAACATGGGCACGTCTGCTTCGGAATCTGGTGCGCGAACCTAGGCACGTCTGCTTCGGAATCTGGTGCTCTAACCACTGAGCCACTCTGTCGCACACTACGCACAATTTTCAGTTATATACTAACTAATGTAACTCGGTTAGATTTTTTTCACTTTTAAATTCAGCTCATATGGTATTTATACTGACAAAATGCAAGAACTTAATGGGTTGGGTGTTTATGTCATGTTCGTAATCTTAATTATAGAAAATGTTATCTTCGCCCGCGTAACCAATGTTCGATTAATTATATAAATGTTCATTTCAATACCACTTCCCCATCTTGTATGATGCCTGTTCTGTAATGAAAAATTGGAGATGGTTAGTTGGAACTTTGTGTCTAAATAGATGTCATATGAACTCCACCTAAAAGAGAAGAAAACTAACCAAGTTAAATGAGTTAATGTATTATTTAAAATTGTATGTAGTGTGCGGCAGGGTGGCTCAGTGGTTAGAGGATCAGATTCCAAAGCAGACGTGTCTACGTTCAAGCCCTTTTGCGGCAAATTCTGGCCATTATGTGATGTGTTCCCAATAAGGACTAAACCGCACTACTGGAGGAATTGCCTTTTCTACATTATAAAATTCTTCTTATATATACATCATTTATAGAAGGTTTGTCTTATTGAACTTCTAATACGCAGCTGATGTGTATTTGTACAGCAAGGTTATTCTAGATCATAAATGAAAATGAAAATCTTCCCGAAATTGTACAGTCCAACATTTTTTATTCAAATGTCACAGCTGTTTACTGCGCTCTATATTTCCAACTGGCCCAATAATGAATTAGCGAATTTGAGATCATTTATACTAAACGTAACTTGCAAATTAGAGAGCGTTATCATCCTAGCTTAACACAATGTTTATGACACTCTCATTCCAAATCAGGCTGATTTCCAAATGATTTTCAAAGCGAAAACCAAAAAAAGTTGCTTAAGGCGGAAACTGTTGTATGCAACATACTTAATCCTCATCTCAATAAATAAAAGTTCGTAAATGACTGGATTAAAAACCAGTAAATTTTGTGTGTGTGTGTGTGTGTGTACTCTTCAGTATAGGCGTTTCCCGTTTCCTGTTTGCTGTTGTATAATGAAAGCAACTCATCCAGTTTAATCTGCTACGTTTTCCAAAAAATGCCTACTTGAAGAACTAACTATTACAGTACAGTTCAATTTCAACGAAAAGTAAACAGCCCGTTTTAAAACTTTTTTTGTCCATAACTACTTTATAAAAAATTTATTATTCTATACAAGGCTCATAGCTCCATTCAAATTACAGACACATAGAAAGGATTGATGTAACATGAAAAAATTTCATAAAGTTAACAGCCATTCGCAAGTTGACAACCTCGGTTTAATAATACAGAAACGAATCAACGATATCAACTAATTAAGCGTAAATTTACAATTATATTCTTGGAAAAAATTAAATTTTCACGAAAAATTTTCAAACTCTACTAAGAGATCTAATTGTCTTTAAGATCTGATAATAAATCAATTTCATTAACAAGAGTTTGTCAGTTTATCATTTTCAACAAAGCATTATCTATAACAAAGTTTATTTGGTTCCAGAAACTAAGGATCATGTCATTGTAATCCCAAATTTACTTGACTAAAGTATAAAATCGGAATGAAACAAAATGCAAAGTTTCACTGATAATTCGCCAGAAAGATGAAACACACATCGATTAGGATATAACTTATGTTTATCCACACGCTTAACACTAATTCTGCATTTCTAATGAATTCAAAATTTAAAAAATTGGCAGTTTTGCAGAATTCACACATCATTAAGTTTTTGCATTATCTCGCAGTTAAAGAGATTGATTATAAATCCCCAAATAAATAATAACAAACGTGAAAATATTCTTCTTCAAATGATATTTTTATTTCTTTGCATGACCTATTTATGATCATTTTCAGCTAATTATCTGTCTTGTAAAGCCTTTATTTGAAAACCTTTGATTTTCATTATTTTAAAAAAATAAGAAATTTAAATTGGTATTTTCAGCATCTGAATAATAATTTTCGAACCAGACTTGTGACTAAAATTTTTTTACAAATAATACACTACGGAATTTATACTACGTTGAAACGCTTTTACTTTATTTAAATTTTATAATTCTTGATATTTTTTTATTCAATTAGTAAAGTATTGTAATCTTGCAACACTTTTAATAAGGAATACCTTGGGCGATAAAATTCTATTTAATTCATAGTATTCTTCAGATCTCAACATGGCTGTAAAATCTGCATTTTTATAAAGAGAAATAAAATATATAAAAGTATTATATATGCAACACAGAAATCTAAAGATTTCTGAAAACATTATTAATCTAAATGCAAATAATATTAATACATAGGTGCTTGGAAAAACACAATTCAAAAGTTTAACATGCGGATTTTCACAAATTTTAACAAGTTAAAAATGGCATCTGCGAACAAACCATTATGCAGGTTATTTAAATAAAAACTTGAAGGTTAATTTCCAACTCAACTGAAAGACTAATTTATCGATTCATATAAGTCTTGCAATAATTATTATTACCTTAAATATCAATCTTCATACCAGACCATGATGGCATAGTATTTTTTTTAAATTACATTAAACGCATTCGTACTAGCTGAGTTTATCTTACTTTCAAAAATCTTCAATTCGTTTTAATCCGTTAGCATTATGACAGATATTTCAGACTGATCTACTTTAAAATTTGTAACATATTATATAATTTCATAATAAATTCTGCTAATAGCTGAGGTCCACGTTTTGAAAACGTGCTGTAATATTTTTGTGTGACGCTTAAACGATCAGACTTCTTCAATTTATCTTTAAGCTGATTTTTACCTCTAATGCGGTATTAAAATTGTATTAAACTTTTCAGAAAATTCTGTTCCAGAAATTACATTTATAACTTTGGATTTTCCCCCATTTTCTGTTAGATTTCCAATTTATTAGATATCTAATGTAAGCTCATAATTTGTTATTCATGATTACGCAAATGCCATTGATTTTAAATTTACATATTTAAACATAAGCGCTCAATTATATAATCGTTTTCCCAATTAGGTTACCTAGACTCAGATTTATTGAATTAATTTCCATTAATCTAGGCAAAACAGTTTTCTCACTTCTTTTCTATACACTCATAATTTTAAATTAATAATATAAAATCATGTTTTTATTTATTACGTAATCATTTTTTATTGCTATTTATATGAAAGAAAGCCATGCTCGCGTTATTTTTATAACGATCAATAAAGCAAACGTAGATACCACTTTCAAGACATAATTCAGTGAAAATTTTGATATCTGAATTTGTCGGGCACAGAAATACATTAGAGCCAATAACTCAGACAGAGGAAGTTAGAGGATTAAAAGCCAGAACATTAAATTAGAATAAAAAAGCTTTTATTTAAATAAGGAGACTTGTAACTAAAATATTTTCTAACCAGACTTCAGTACAAAGCGCATGGCGTACGTTTAACTTTATCAGTTACCATTCTAAGGGCATGTTTTAATTTTGTGGTTGTTTGTCAATTGTGATCATTTTATTTAACAATTGTCTGTTAGTCAGGCATTATTTATGAGAAAACAAATTTATTATTAATTTGACTTCCATTGATGACTGGTTTTTCTTCCAAAAATCATTACGCGCTTAAATTTTAACTCAATAAATTAAGTTTTTATGGCTAGATAAAGATTTGTTTCCGTCGAGCAACGTTCGAAAATTACGAATATGTATAACGCTATGATTAGTTCTTTTTTGATAAGATCAGAACGTCAACACTTCAAAAAAATGTGAGGCTAGGTTATGGCTTAAGTTCAAAACAGAAGTGGAGTGATGATCGTTTTTTTACGCACATTAGACAACAGCGTTCTCGAATAAGCAGTTAAGTTGGATTCAAGCCATAATGGTAAATTTCCAGATCAAAACTAACAGACAGTGTTTGCGAAAATTTAATAGATTAAATACAATGAAATGTTCTGCTGTGTGATATTTAAGTTGATTATTCCGCAGTCTCTGTATATTTGACATAAACGAATGTCGGATTTCGAATGGCAGACCGAAGATACACATAGAGATTAGAACTTATATTTCTGTGCCTGAAATAGGACTAGTTCTCCAGCTGTCTGCATGTATCTTTATTGTCAATGAATCTGGGGTGAAATATTCTGTCAATAATCGGCTAAAACCAATAATCAATACCTGCCTAAAGAAGCTTCGTGGAAGACCGCAATAGAAAGGCGTTTCGTAAACATGACTAGGGTCAGTTGCGACAGTAGTGGCATTCAATGAATGAGGTTCAGTGCTAGTGGCCTAAAGGCATGTTGCTCAGGACGTAAGCAGAAGTAAACAAGTTGATAATGATAGCAGATAAACTCTATTTTACAATAGATTTGTTTTCGTTAGACCACATAGTGAATTTTAAATATATTTCATGATATTTGCCGAAAATGATCGATCTTAAAAAGGATATGTGACATTACGGTTGGTATTTTCATTTTCCGCACTACAATATTCATCGGCCTTAAACAAGAAATGTGTTAGGAAATACTGCAGGACCCAGATATTCATGAAGTTTGTAGAATAAATATTGTAATTAAATGGAACGCAGTTACTTTACTGCTTGTCACAATTCTTGGAAATATGAATTTGTCCAACTTGAGCTCAACGCCCAATTTAGGGTTAGTTATTTACATACTAAAATCTATCAAACATATTGGCATAACGATCGACGGCAAGGAAAGCATTAAAATCACCATTCTCAGGTGATGTAATTTTTGGCCTCAATTGATGGGTTCTCACTTGTCCCTTCTTTTTTAAGCCTTCCATTAGCTGATTGTCTGAATATGACGTAGGAAAAAGATTTTCCATTGTTCTTTTACCTAATTTTCGAGACCGAATTTCCAGTCTCATCTTCAGGGTTGAGAAAATACGCACAGGAATAAAACACAACTTGTGGCAAATGTTGTCTTTTATTCCTGTCCGTATTGTGTCAACCCTGAATGAGACTATTCGTGTCTCGAAAATTAAAAAGCTAATGGAAAATCATGTTCCTACGTCATTTTCAGACAATCAGCTAATGGAAGGCTTAAAAAAGGGACAAGTGAGAACCCATCAATTGAGGCCAAAAATTACATCACCTGAAAATGATGAAAATTCAAGATTTTACCGACCTAAGAGTGCTATCAATTGTCCCGCACAAGAAAACTGCGGTCAAATCTATTAAAATTTTGGGTGTCAGGTATGCCCAGGAATGTCATACATATGAATTTCATGTACGAAGATACAATCTATCAAGTTTGACAAACGGTAAAATAATTTAATAAATCAAATCCTCGTACTTTTGCCTAGAAATATTGTTAAAGATATCACAGAATTATTGTACTCTTTTTAGATTCGAAAAAATAAATTTTTGACGTCTGAGTCTCTTTTGCAAAATTACATGTGCTAAACGTTTGTGAAAAGGTCTGCGTTCTCCGTTGCAAAATATGGAAATATTTAGTGGGGAACTTGAAGGAAACTTGGATTTTTTAAAATATGGTTTCTAACAGTAAAATATAATGAATTCAATCATACTCTTGAGTGATGTTATTTGATACGAGACATGCAGGATATTCGATTTAACGAAGACTTAATATCAATTTCGAATGAAATAGAGATGAATGACGTCCAATGGTATGCAATTTTAAAGCAATGGTTCATACGGACTGTTAAGATGGTCGTTTGGGATAAAAACGCTTGTCAAAAGTTACTCGATATATGATTGATAATATAAATTGTCTATAATCAATGAAAATTAATAGGATAAGGATATTTTGCTTAAATCGTCAAAGAAAAGCGTGTGTTAAATTTGCATTGTGAACTCGGAACGATTTAGGTGATAGGAAATTGCACTAATGATCAGAAGAATAATATTTACCTCAGCTGTGATATCTAGCAATTGGGTAAAAAAGTATTTATTAATATTAAGCAACTTAATTTCTATTGTACATTTTAAAGCTCAATTCACCACCTGGGAAGGATTACAGAAATGCTAATCTATTATTGATGCTTTATGACGAAAAGTGACCTTGTTAATCAACCAAAATTTGGCACTTTGATTTTGGGATTACATGAAGGTAGTAGTCAAGATTGATCACAATCATCAACATGGATCTGCAGTTCAAGTGAAAAAAAAATAATTTGGTTGAAAAGCCACTCTTTGCTGCGGTCTGTTAACACCTGCTTGCTTTTTATACGCCAGTTTATTGTTACGATCAAAATTGTTCGTCACTTCAATTAATTACTACTGACTAACTGACAGATTTCTTTGTGTATAAAATGACTAATTAAATATTCAACACAGTTCGAGCATAAACAAAGTTTAGGTAATGCCTTATGTCACATTATTGATGAAATCCTATGAAAATTATCACAGATGCAGCTATGAATAGCAGTCATACAGCATCTGCATGTGCTCGGGCATATATCCGGGAACTCCATGATATAATTCGCTAGCAATAGGGTTTTTGGCCGACATTTAGTCGTCTTGCAGATGGATGGTCTAAGGTCGATCGTATGTGTCAATTCCGCCAAGTTTTTTAGCATACGGAGACTAAGATAAATACCTCGGGACAGAATCTATTGGAACGTGCTAGCAATCGTCGACAGGTTGATTTGGCAGTATAACGTTGTCTGAGTTTGGTCTGAGACAGATGTAAGGGCTATCAAAATGATACTTCTGGACAGGATAGCTCAATATGAAGGTGTGTGTAAAAACAGCCGAAAACTGCGTATGATGTTGTGCCGAATTAGGTGTTAGTTTAGTTGATTTTAACATTGCGCTGTCAGGAATATCTTAATGCGTTTATCGTACAATTAACGTCGAGTGAATTTGTGCGTCTAACTTTGGATTTTCATTCCTGCGAATTGTTATACTCTAGAGCTATTTCTGATCCGGGTCTTCTTGGTGCTTCTTTCAGGAATAGCTTCTCAAGACTAGAAGCGGTGTAGCTATAATCGCTAAGGGTTGCATGTACACATTCTATGGATATGAAGGTGACGCTCATGTATTAAGGGATAGCGGCACACCACAACCTTGCTTGAACGAAACGGCCACTTTGGAGTCTGAGAATAGAGAAGGTAATATTTTTTCACAATCCACCATGTTATCTAGACGATTTTCTTAATTGCATAATGTGAATGTTGTTAACTGACGCCACTTGTCCAAATATTTTGCAAGACATTGCAGCTTTTACTGGTGATAGTTAGTGACAAGTTTCCTACAGAGGAAGAAATATCAGGAAATAGACTGTATATATTATGTGGGAACTTGGTATACAAGATTTGACGTGGGGAAGTAGAGTTGTCAAACATTTTTATCTGAGGTTAATATAAAGTGTGACACAGGGCCAAATAAATAAAATTTGAAAATTATATTTATCATGTTAAAAACTAGTGTAGACATTATTATTAGGAAAAAACATGTGTTAAATTAAATAAAGGGAACTCGAATTGAGGAAATATACATAATTTATTCGTCGTTCTTTAAATGTTCCGAGTAGAAATCTATTTTTGAGCAAGGCTTATGTAGGGGGTTCGTGAGGTGCAAAACAGGTCCAAATGTTTATTGTGACAATTATTAACTTAGGAATATTTCTCTATTATACTATTTTAGCAAAGTAATTGAAGTAGTTATTATAATCAAGGCTGCGATTTTTATATAAACACCAGATCCATTAAGTATATGGATTTGTCAGTATAAACTATGAATAATATAGTGTAGTAAAAGCAATTCATCCTGAAAACCGGTTTCGTTCTTTTTGGTAACTCATCACTTACTGGCCAGAATTTGCAGAGGACAGGCCCCGTGAGCGCCAGTAAGCACGAAACGAATATGTACGAGATTATACTATCAGTTCATGTTGTCTTTTATTTATCCTTCTCGTTATTTTTGAACTAATTGTTTACTAGGTGTGCAATACCTAATATATAAATGAATATATATTTGTTCTCCGCCACAAACAGTAACTAACTGTTATATATTGAATTGAATGATGTCATGATTACCGCAAAATTGGATAACTGATATAGATCAAGGCCAGAGTGTATGGAATAAATTCAAGTAACAGATGCTCAGAAATAGTATTTATACTCAATTTAATGAACTACAGCATACATTGAAATCCATCGTGTTGGTACCATATGCCGACTCGGCAAACATAGAGTTGGTACCATGTACCCTTTCGGTATCATAGTGCTGGTATTTGGTACTGACACAAAAACTATAGTTTTCGAAAACTTTACATACTCGGTATACATATTATATATAGTGAATTGATTTTGAAGTTCCAATGTCGAAGACTTTATATTCATTTATCCTTACTATTGCAGGTGTAGACATTCGAGATTGTACCGTCTTATTTTCCTACATTCCTCACCATATTATGCTGTGGGTAAAGAATGTAGTACCGGCACATACTGATGAGTCGCCAGCAAGCACGAAACAAGTGGGCACATGAGATTATACTTTCCGTTCATGTTGTCTTTGGATTATCTTACTGGTCATATTTGAACAAAATTGTTATTAGGTGCGCAAAACCTTATACGTAAAATCATAGCATTTATTGGCAAACTCAATTCAACAATTGAACTGGTTTCGTTCTTATTTCGCACTCATCGAGTAATTTTTATAATTTAATCGACTAAGTCTCGAGCCGAGTCACATTTTCTCCTGAGTCTTCAAAATCCATACACGGTAACGCACTAGTCTTGCACTACATAACCAATTTATTCTTTTAATGAACCCAATCATTCAGATGGAGCCTATTTAGTTCCAATTTCAACTTCTAGTTCCAACAGCCGTCCCCGATCATATCATTTTAAATAGGTACAACGATATTTAATTTAAGTTACATAGAAGAGTTTTCTTTTATATTTTTGCTAGTACAATCCAGAATTTCCATCTGTCAGGAAAAGCTTTATTTATATTTCGAATTCACTATTTTGTTGATTACATTCAACACAAACTTCCAGGACATAAATTATGCCACGTGGAGATGTGACAGGGAGTTAAGTTCATGTCAAAATTTATTATATAAAAATGCGTATGGTTCGTGCGACAGTCGCGTAATTCCCACAATGGTAAACCAACCGTTCTACATAATGAAATGTATGTGATACCAAATGCAATTTTTATTATATACACATACATATATATATATATATAATATATATATATATATATATATAAATGGATTTGTTAAACAATCACTGCATTATTTATATCCAAGTTTCTTGAAGTGAAGATTCCTACGATTCACAAAGTTGAGAAATTGCGGTATTCGCATGTAAAAATAATTAACATCTTGATAATAGGTTTGTTGCAAGGATGGACCGATCCAGAATTCATTATCTGAACAAAGCAAACAGAATTAAAGAGTTCATATTTTCCGGAGCATGTATAGTCAAGCGTCAATGTGCAAGGTCTTCTTGTCACTCTGGTCTGGCAATTTAGCCCACATTCCATCTTTATCTATGTAGATTTACGCATTAACTAAATAGTAGTAAAATACTAGAGGATATCAAAAAGATTGATTATTTATAACAGATATTAACGCTGAAATTCATGACATTGCTTGGGTTACACTAATCGACATTTTTTTCAATACTTGCAACGTAACCCTCAAATCAAAATTGTTTCGAATGAAAAGTGCATGTTATATGCTTTTCCGAGATTGAAATTTAATTTTCTTATGGAAATAACATTTTTCGACAATTAAATGTGCTTGGATGTTCATCTAACGGATGGTTGGGTTTAGCTTGAGATTCGATTCGTCGTCAGCCGAATCCACTATTCGATTGATGGTGCATTTGTGTATTCCGCTCAGGCGCACGTTTGATGATAAAAATGGATTTGTATACGTGTAGTTATCGGAGGCCTTTGCTTTTTATGGAGCCATGGATAACGATAAGTTTCCTTTGTAACCCGGTTTTTGAAAATTAAAAAAAACAATGCGCGAAAGGGAAGAGACTAATTAACACAGCCTCGTTGTCGCCAAAAATGTGCTTGTCTCCGCTCTATTCAATTTTACTCCTGATATTTCGCAATCCTGGTGTGGACGTCTTTTTCAAAAAAAACATATCCCACAAACAATTTGAAAATCATTGAGTAAATTGATCGTCAAATTTTTAAAAATGTGTTTTCCGTTTAAAAAGGCTTGCAAAACTGGAAGCCGAATTATTCAGAGTAAAATTTAAGTATTGCCGTTTTTTCTGACTAAGTCAGGTGTTTTAAATAATTTCCGCATTAAATGTTGGTATACTCATTTGATCAGGGGCACTTTTAAACGTGGAATAAACGTGCCATCATTCATGAAATTAAATTTGTTCAAAATATACGATATTTGTAGAGTACCTAATTGACATTTGACAATTCGGTTCATGTTTCCTTATTTGCTTAAGGAGATGCTAACGTTTAAGATTTGGAAACCGTACTTGGTAAACAAATTTGATTATTATTTACGCTGTTAGGTCGCCAGATTACACTAAGCAACGTAGAAAACTTTCTTTTCAAACCTCATTATTATAATTACCAATGCTTGACAAACTTCATATTATAACGTGAGCCTACAACACATCATATGAACGGTGCGCCATAACAAAAAACATACAGATAAAATTAATCATTTAAAAAGCAAACACCCTAGTATTACACTAAGTAACGATAGTGATGTAACCATATGTTACGAATTTATTAGTTTTACACTGAAAATTACCTCTACCGGCACAAAGAGGCAACGTCAAAAAAGTCATAATTCCACATTTAGTCAATGAAACAACAACTGTATTCGAGGTTGGGAAGACAGAATTTTCAAACAAAGATCAGTCCATTCCTTACACACTCAGTTTAATGGAAGACCGTAAAATAATTAACTGAATACCAGTGTTTGCCTGTAACACTAAAATTGGCAATTTGTTTATTTGTCAACGGAAAACTTATTTTTTCATCTTACATTATGCTTTCCCGTTGAAATGCATTAGTTTATTTCATAAATATGTACATAAAGGAAAGGCTAATTAAAAACGACACGGCGATGCAAAAGATAAAGTGTGAAATGAAGAGGGAAATGAGCATCAGTTCCTGGACAGTTTCTAATAAATGAAAACATAGGGCTACATTATGAATTGCCTTGGCAACTAAATTAAAAATTTAATATATACTGACAATATAATCTTTATAAATATTATGACATAATAATGCCAATGGAATATAACTTCTACAATTAATATGGCATGTGTTTTTTAATGACAGATCGAAGTGGCAAGTTAGAAATTCAGATTCAAATAGAAGCCAAATAGATTCCAAGTGACAACAAGTTTAACTAAAATCGCAAATGTTTACATAACTAAAAAATGAGTTTAGTGCTAGTCGAGATAGATGCGGTTGATTAGTAACGCAACCGCAGCAAATGTGGCCTGATTCGAGCTCCTATCACGAAAAATATAATAGGTAATGGTCGAGCATAATATAACAACGAAATCGCAATACTTGATGAATTGTCTATGACGAAAAGTTTATTAATCATGACTATATATATATATATATATATATATATATATATATATATATATATATATATAAATATATATATATATATTATGATTAAAATTAATTCCATTATACCTATATTTTTAACATCTCAATTTTGTCTTTGGATATTAACAGAGATAGCAGTTATAACAAATATACTCTTTAACATAATATTGTTTAAATTAATATTTTTAAAATAATGAATTATTATTAAGCGTGGGATCGCCGTAAACACGAATTACTGAGAAAAATTCGCCAAAAAAACCGTCGTAAATAGTCATAGTAAGTAAAATAAAGTTGAATATGTTAAATTTAATCGGTTTTCAATTACCTAATTTTAATTAGGTTTAAAGTGGTATAGGAATATACAATACATATACTGTGGGTATTCTTCTGCTAATTTAACGGAGTTTATACGGTAAATCTTTGTGAGCTCAATTGAAATTGAGCAATTATCTTTATAAAATAGATACGAAGTAGAATTAATTTCGTTCAAAGCTGAAATTATCAAGTCTATACCATTGATGCAAGAGGCAACTGTGTTTAACATTCAATTTGCCTTCTAATTAGAATAAATTAAAAATATTACTTTTCTAGTTATTAAAATTATATGAGAAAATGATGGCATTATCTCGCAGACCGTTTTCAGAAACATAACATTTACGCGACTATGCACCCATAAAAGAAGTGTCAATATTGAAATAAAAATTTTAACTTTGTTACCGATCTAGCCTATAGGATCTGCAAAATAATCTTATGACATAGGCTGTCGGAAGAATTTGAATATCCAGAGCAATTCTCCTTGATAATTAATAAATCGAGCAAAAACCAGACAAAGGAAGATAACAGCAATATGTTCCCTCTGAAATTTCCCTATAAGGTTGAAAGTTAAGCTAGAATAATAAAACAAAACACAACCTTCATCACAAATGCTACCTTTCATAATTTTGACATCAACTTTAACTTGAACTCTTACAGCGCAATGAGATTGGACACCGAAGACCACTAATCTCCTCCAACCTCATCTACGATAGTTTACTAATCTATGTGTCTGTGCAATGATTGGCATGTTGGTCGCACATGGAAGCAGTTGGACGCGACATTTAAACATCACTCACAACAAATGATGTAACTCTAGCGAGATAACTCGTCATTGGTTAAAACATAGTGCAGTATGAACTTAAGCACGCATAACTAATTAATGAGTAGTAAATAAAGTCAATACAGAAATACGTCGGTCAGTCTACGATTTGTTGGCGATAAACCATGTGATATCTTGCGTAAATAAATAAAAGTGCCAAAAAACCATATCCAGTTTAATTAAAACAAGGTCTGTACTTTCTTAGTGTCAATTGACATTGGAATTTTTTTAATGTACCACATCAATATTTCCCGTGTGATATCAAAGGCACAATGCGTATCAAATAAGAAGATATGTCAACAGTAATAAGTACTTATTCAGAAAAATGACAACTATTTACACAATAGACGATCAGGCATTTTTATCGATATCCACGCATTTAGTTATGAAGCTGATGGAATTTAAGTTAAACAAGCTTTAGCGAGAAGAAGTTGACTATTCTGACATTTTATACCCTATAAAGCTAATGCATACCAGAATAACAACTGAATACAGGTTAATAATAAAGCGACTCATATTGCCCATAGGAAACAGGCGAATTATTGTTGCTAGTAACAGTTCAAATTCTTTTATAGGCATTTGGTGAAACGAGTATGCTAAATAGCCAGAAAAAACTTGTGCAAACATCGGCAAATTTAAATGATAGTCCAATGCACAAATAAATACATCTCATAAATGAGTATTTTTCAAAGTACGAACAGCTTGTGAAGCGAGGCAATTTTACGCATTCAGCGATTTATTATCTAAAATGAACCAGAATGAATTTACTGTAGTTTGAAGCCTATAAAGCACAGTTAAAAATATTCATTTTATTTAAATTTTGGCAGTGTCTTACGTAAGAAATAACCTGGCGTGAGAGAAATATGAAATGAAATACAATAAATAGTTTAAACACTACATGGTACCAATCCATTATCCTCTGATGTATTTCATTGTATAACCTTAATTGAATTTATGTTAAAGATACTTGTCATTTCATTTTGTATGCCTTATCAACCAAAAACAATTAAAAATGTCATCTCTCTACTGTATTACCTACCTAACTGTTGTATCCATCAAAATTACTACCTACGTTTTATGTATACCTGGATTCTTCAATAATTTAGGACACTTATTGTTAATTTGCACGGGAAAATTAACTTTACCACTAATAATAGTATTGTCAGTATTTTTGAAATGCTCCTTAACGCATGCAAAATGTTCCATTCATAGAGGGTGTGCTCTATGTTCATGTACGTTTTTTAGTCGGAACATACCGCATTTTCTTAGGTAAATTTTTAATGTACACAAACCACTCACACACAAACGTCAATTATTCAGTATGGTAATTAAACAAAGTTAGAAATTATTATACTATGTATAACATAAATTTAATTAATCGTTTGTATCGATAGTACATTAGCACGAAATGATAAATCAATACTATGTAGACAATAAATGAAACAGAATTGATGATAAAAAGTAAATGAATTCTGTTTTGTCTTTAAATATGCGCATATAACAATATATATATTTATGAATTTTTATGTATAAACTTGCTTTTTTTATAAAACATTGTGATATCATTTAAAATTGTTATCTTTAAACGATTGTTTCATTATCTATTAAAATAACCTGAGGGTTTTTATGAATTTTTGTCACTTCATATACTTCCATTTACGAAAAACAATATATCAACATTAGGTGATCAAAGAGGTCCTATGAGAAGAATTATTTCGAAAAGTCCTAATTTTCATTTTACATTTAAAACCTATTCTTAGTAATTTGTTACTGACCTACTTTAATATTGTTAAAATTTATATTATGTGAGATTATTTAATTATCAAAACGAACATGCAATAAAGTTAATTGGCGAAATATGGAAACGTAGACTGAAATGTGCAAAATAAAGACATGACTGACATATATTCTTGAATTAACTGTTTGCATAAAATTGAAATTATAATATTGTTTTTCCAAGAGGCGTTTTAAACGTTAATCTGGAGACTACGTCCTACCTGATTTTCTACTGTTTTCGTAATTATGAATTATTCACTTGACTTCAGATAAAGCATTATTTGATGTGACATTTTTGCCGCTTATTCGAAATGATTATCTTTTTTGGCCCACTGCTCTGTGTTTTCGACCAAATTTGTTCAGACTTATATAAAAAAACATTCTGAGCTGAATTAATATTGGTAAAATTTTAATTTTAGGCATTGCATTATATCTTATTAGCACTGAGGATATCTCCTTGAGATGTAATTGAGAAGGAATGGACATTCTACGTTCAGGACAATAAATTCGTCAACAAAATACTTTCCATTTTAATTTTAGGCATTATAAACTGTGAAATGATACATACAAATATATTAAGACATTCAATAATTTGTAGGGTTGTGTGTGAGCTTTTGTTTCCCTTTTTGACATAAGGGATTTAATTTTGAAGGCCTATTTGACATTTGTGATTTAATTTTGAAAGCCTATTTGGCCCTAAATATACCAACCACTTTCCCTCTCATTAATTTAGTGCTTTCTTTGAAAATGTTCTACGTCATCGGTCAATGAAATATTGATCAATTATTTAAATCAAAGTTGCGATCATGATATAAACACCAGTCCCATTATAAACATACCTTTGTTAGTATAAACTAAGCTCTGTACAATGTAGAAAAGGCAAATCATCCAGAGTTCCGGTTTTGGCCGTAATAGGAAATCTTTACGTATTGTTCTTAATTTGTCACTGACAGGGATTTAACCTGGGCACGTCTGCATTGGAGTCAGTGGTTCTAACCACTGAATTCAGCTGCGATTCCAAAATAGACTGTTTCAATTTTATTTCCGCTCTCTGTATTTTCTATAATTTATTAAAATTCAGTTTGCCGAAATCAGAAAACCAACTAGCCTATAATTTTAACCAGTCGCGTGGTACAGCCACACTACCGTCAGTCTTGCATAGTGACGCATTTCGACTTTCTTTACGCATTGTCGGGGACCGATAGCAACGGTCTATTGAGGGAAACAACTACAAAATATATGTAACATAACACAAATTATAATGTGGCTCCCAACCTCACTAGTACTTGCTCAATGATTAAGAAAAAAGTACGTCATTTGATATATGATATCATCAACAATTTCATATTTGATTAAGGACTGCATCAATGTATGCTTTATGTTAAAAAAAACTATTATTTGAACCTCATTTTAGGCATAAGAGTTTTTTTTTAAATTTCAACAGTTTTTACAGAGATATTGTTATTTAGTTCATGTTGAAGTCTGTCTGTTGCTATTCCAATATATTAAATTTTACAGCAGATTAAACAAATCATGCGGAAACACAATAGGCAAAAAAATTATTTAGCACTATTTGAGCGTTATACATAAGTCCAGTATTAAAAAAACCATTTCCATCCAAATGCGCAGTTATTTTATATTCGCGGTTAATATTTAAGAGAAGTGCTTTAGAACAAGTCATAAAGTCTATTTGGTCTGATTTTGGTCTACATACATTTTGTTTTTAAAAGTTTCAGAATAGAAATTTTTATCAGCATGCGTAAATTTATGAGATGTAGGCTTAATTATGTTTAAAATTTTTAGTTGCGGCACGCGAAATTGAATAAAAAGTAATTTTATAATTTGCTTTTATAATACTACATCGCTTATTTGATATTACTCTAATGTTAAGATTACAATTTTCACTCTAAAACAAAGATAAATTCATTTGCATCTAAATATACTCTCGTCGTTTCTACGTTGATAAATGACATTTAAATTTATATATTTCCTAAATATTTGAGAAGTTTTATAATTTTGCATTATATTTATAACAAAACCATAAAATAGAATTCCACGCTTAAAAAATTCCATTTTTCATTTACGATTACCTGTTACACGGTTTTCGATAATTATAATCCTTAATTTCTTAACCGTGTTCATCTAGACAAGAGCCAGTTAAAGCTAGCCTGTCTGATTAATTTAACTCGACTTATGCAATGACTGACATAATCCTCAATTTTATTTCCAGCTTGATTGATTGTTATGGCTCTGTTTCCAACGATGCATTTAGCTGTGCAGTAGAAAATTAATTATTTGCTTAGAATTTAGTGAAATTTTGTAAAAATATTTAACGTTATTTAAAATGAGCAGATTAAGAATAGGAAATATTGTGTATTTTGCAGTTAAGCGTTTATTTCTTCATTTGGCAAATGGTACTTTTAAGCACATTTTTATAATCCAGATACAGCAGATAATTCAATTTGAATAAACATATCTGAAATTACACAGACACCTTAAATTTTGGCCAAATTCAAGTCACAACTTCCGGACTCATTTACATTTTCTGATTCCAATATATATTTGTAGCCACGCCATGCTTATTCAAAAAAATCATTTAAAGTATAAATCTGTAACTTTTATGAAATACGAAAAGCAAATTGATTATGTTATTATGCATCATCTATATTGTTCTACGTACCGTTTCTTTGTTCAAAGGTAAATATAAATATTTTAAGATATATAATTCAATTCAATCAATTTTTTTATTCAATTATGTACATATTGTCATCTTTTTTTCCGTAAGCCAATAGTAACAGAAAATTAAAACGGAAATAAAGTATCAAATAAGGGAGCTGTGAAACTTATTCTTGATCAGACGAACGTCCAATCTGAGTCTCATTGCGTTCAAGAACGAGCGACAGGAGCTCCGTAATAGTTGTGTTGTAAAAAGAGACACACAGTATCGACTAGAGAAAAATAGCAAACTTGAATACGTCATATTCAGAGCCAAATATAATTAACTGGTTATATGATACGTATGTCGAGGACTACACTATTGATAATACGCACAAGTTATAACAGTCGTATAACGAATTTCAATACAAAAATTCACAGAAATAAATTTTCAAAAACTACTTTGACAGAATATAAAAAAGTGTAAAAGCATTTTGATGCGACTTGTTAAATTTAGATAACACCATTACCATATGAACTGCCTTTCCTCATTCTAGAAGCATATTTCCTTCCACCCAATCATGAATTAACTATAGTTTAAATACTGTTTGTTGCGGAGAAATAATATATATCCAAGTATCTATTAGGTGTTGCGAACATAGTAACAAATTGGTTCAGTTGTGACCAGAAGGATAAACCAAACACAGCATGAACGTTTTGTGCTTACTGGTGTCCCATCAGTAGGAGCCGGTTTGTACCGTCCTATTGTCCCACATTCTTCTACCAAATATATAGTGGTTAAAGGGCGTAATACCGGCTCATACTGATGAGTCGCCAGTAAGCACGAAACGAATGTGCATGAGATTAAACTTTCCGTTCATGCTGTCTTTGGTTTATCCTTCTGGTCACAACTGAACTAATTTGTTACTAGGTTCGCAAAATCTAATACATACTACCTATAGTTTGTCTACCTATATGTATATATATATATATATATATATATATATATATATTGAATTAAGGTTTTGTGGCTGTAATTTGATTGTATAAGTTAAGATATGAACTGAACATTGCATATGTTAGCAGAGGCAATTCATCAAGCAGACGGGTTTCGTTAATTTTGGTATCTCGTCAAGCACCTGGTAAATTTGTGACAAATTTCGTTTAAATAAAGACACATTGGCTTCGAAGACTTGCAATCATCTACTGCTCAACCCATCATTGTGTTCGTCTATGTGAGTTGTGTTCCTTGCGCGAATTTCTTAGTGTTAAAATAGTCGTTTTATCTAGACGAGACATAATATTTTCTAATTCATCGGCTGAAGCATTCACTTCTTCTGCTTAAATGCGAACACTTTCTGTCCAAGCACAGGCGTTCAAGAATTTCAGAATTTATAATTTTAAAAGCAAAATATGAAATATTTGGCAGTATTAGGTGTAAATGTTCACTGCCTAAAGAATAGGAATATGTTAGATTATGTAAACAATTTTGCCAATAAGGCTAAGATTATAAGCGATAAATATTAGTTTGAACTATTGTGTTGTTTCTCCGAGAGAGTTATTTCTGTCTTACGTAGGTAATGACTGAGTAATTGTGTAAATAATGACAGAATTAGCTCTATACTATATATATATATATATATATATATATATATATATTTGTCGAAGATACATAAATAAAATTTGTGATTATATATAATTTGTACATTTGGCGCGGTAGCAAATTACAATGTGCACATGTCATGATGTTGGGCGCTTATACGTTCGGTTCTTTTCAGGTTTTTCGATCATTTCTACAAGAAATCAATTGAAGTATATTAGTTGCGCTCGGCCTGATTTTGTCTTGAGCATTTTGACCAATTACGAATTTGTGTGCGAGAATATTACATGCCTTTAAATTAAATTGAATAAAATTATTTTGAAAGTGTACCGATAAACGAAAAATTCGAAATGTTAATAAATTTGCAGCAAATTCCCGTAAGCATTTTGACTGATTATAATATGAAACGCAAAAATTTTGCATTTCATTAAACAAAATTGAATAAAACTATTTTCTAAGCAAGTGGAATGAGAATTTATATTGTCAAATCAATCATCTTAAAAGTTACTATGTCTGTAGACCAATCTATGTTAATAAATCATAAGTTTGAGACTTCTACTTCCGTAAAATGTAACCAATAATAATCGATTTTCAATGTAAGGGAAATAGTCCAATTTTTAATTTCCTACCTGAACAGGATTAGGCTAGGTTTCTGCTGAAAATATAACAGTTTGAAAAAGGTCATTACGCAAAACAATCTAAAACGTTCAACGAACTAAGTGATCTATTATAGATCTATGGATTTGCTTGCTCCAGTCTTCGTTCCAAACAATGCGGCAAATAGCTATTTACGAAAATTTACTAAATCTGTTTAATCAAAATTGAACTTAAGTTGAATTTATTGGAATACCTTTATAACTATATTAGAGATATAACTTTTCCAATGTAATCAAATCGAAACTACACTCTCCTTATTTCAGTTTGGTGTAGTGCTTAGTTAGCCACAATAGAAGGTCAAATTACAACCCGTTTTCTTATTCAATGTAAATCATAATTTACTGCTTTCGTGCGAAAATGCATTTTTAACATCTTTTCAACACCAGTTATGTCATTGAAATATTATCACATCACAAAAAAATAATAATTTAATTACGGATGTCACTTAAGACGAATATTAAGAATCGTTTTCGCGTGACTGATTTCTCTGTGTAGGTATTGAGGCCATCTCTCTTGACCCTAGGCAGGATGTTTTCGTTGCTTCTTCAATCACCTTTACTCGAATTTCGTGCAAGATTACGTGAGACAAAGCACGAAAATTGGCTACAACTCTTCATAAACATATTTTTCTGTTAGTTAAATAAAATAGAAATGGTGTTACAAAATTAGATATTTCAAAAAGCATTGATTTTGCACACTTAGAAGTAAAAATAATGTTGTTACGAATATTAGATGACATTATTGGATTGAGCATCGTAGTGAAAAATTTACATAAAATATTTGCAAAACTATTCATCGTAGATATCGAAAAGGCAAACTAAAGCATATAATGTAAAAAATGGAAGGCGATTCTTTACAACATGTAAAGCAGTCTTAATCACATTAACAGAAGCCAAGTAATAATCTGAAAATATATATAATAATAGAAAATGTTTACCTAGTTATATAAATATTTGATTCAGTACCACGTCCCCAAATAACGTGACGACTATTCTATAATGACAGATTAGGAGTGATTAGTCGGAACTTTATGTCTGAAAGTATGTCAAATAGGTTCAACTTAAAAGAAACGCTAACCAAGAAACGTTATATTGTATAAATCCCAAAATTGTTTCTAGTATGCGGCACGGTGTCTCATTGGTTAGAGCAACAGATTCCAAAGCGGGCGGGTCCAGATTTGGGCCCTAAACACGGCAAATTGTGGACAGTATGTTTTAAGCCCCAATAAGGACGGAACCGGTTTACTGGATTAATTTCAGTTTCTACATTATACAATACTTAGTTTATACTGACAAATGTATGTAAATAATTGGATAGGTGTTCATATCGAGATCCCTACCTTGATTTATAGAAATAAATGATGGATCCCAATTTTGCTGTTAATCTAATAATTTTCGGAAACATTTCAGATTTTACATCTTCAGTCTACATCTCATCTCGCACTCTATACACAAAATATGAAAACGTGTAAAATTTCATTTAAATCGTTTCATTTAAAGATAAATCAAATTCGTAGACTTTTAACAGTTTAACAATGTAGGCCATCACATCAGCTTGCTTGCAAGCACAAAACTCCACTGTCTAATGCATTACCTTTCCATGATATGTTGATAATGAGACCTGAAGAAGGCAGTTTTCGAAGGAAAATATACCGTAAACAGAGATGGACAGGACAGTACACCCATTACCACAGTTCCGTCACAATTTCGCACATGAGAAATTCGATGCGCATCTTATTCTCTAAAATAAACAAAATATGTTTTGATGACTTTCAATGAAAATAACTGGCGGAACTATAAATGCTTTTTTTAGAAAACTGGTGCCTTAGAAAATTTTTTGAAACAAACATGAAGAATAAACAACGGCACAAAAGCAATGAGACCTCACCAAACAAAAAAAAACATATGTGTCAGTATATCTTTTAAAAGGAATACAGAATGGGGAATGTTTACTTGCAGAAATAAAGAGTAACTTAACGGAAAATCGCCCGTCTACAATAAATGTAAAGTATAATGTCACAGCGATTGAATTGTCCAAATATCATAGCTACTCAACTGTGCTGTGAAGGCCGGTATACCCAATAATCAAAAAACGCATTAAAAAGAGCATTTTGGACTAAACACAGCTGGCGTATGGCAAAAGGTTTCCGCAATGGCTGAATATATGTTTTATAAATTTTGCACTCCAAATCAGGCAGATTCATAGGTTTTCTTCAAGCCCAATAACGTAAAGCTATTAAGCACATTGCATGAAGTTTTAGGCAATATTCGTAATCCTCAGCTAAATAAAATAGTGAAATTTGCACATGATTTTAATACAGACTTATCGATTGATAGAATTTGGTTTTTGCACAGTGCTGTCATCGTTCAAGTTGTTTCCAAAATTGATTATTGATGGACAACTGATTGGATATGCAGGTCGGTAAAATCTTGATTCCCTTACATTTCCATTTGCACAGCTTGTTTTTTCATTGTTTGATGGGTTCTCATTGCTTTCGTCTCTCTGAAGCCGTCCACAAACTGCTTGTCTAAAAATGCTGTTGAAATAATATTTTTCGAAATTAATTTTCCAAATTTTGGGACGTCATTTCAAGTTTCATCTTTAGGGTTGACAAAATACACTCAAAAGGAAGCAACTTGTGACAAATGTGATATCCGCATTAAAGACATTTAGACATCTTTTTATATTTTTATTTATTTTACTTCATAAAACAGTTTGTGGATGGCTTCAAATTAAAGTAAAAATTAAGCTGTGCACCTGCAAATGTAAAGGAATCAGGATTTGATTGACCTACGACTGCCATCAACTGTCTCACAATGGTTTATTTTGGAAATAACTTAAACTGGTGTTAGTTGTTTTCGTGTGTGCCTGCGCATTCACGTGTCCTTCACCGTGTATGAATTCGAATTCCCTTTCTGTGTTGAATATCGTATGAGGTGAATGTAAATTTTCCTCTATGCTTTCCAAAATATTGACTAAATAAAGTAATAATTATTATAGTCTAGGCGAGTTATGGTGAAAAAAGTGCATTTTATCACTTTTTGACGTTCCTTGTATTTTAAAACATTTATATTTCCATACATAATATATTTCTCATTTCAAACATTTCAGTTTATGTTTACATTTTTAGATAAGGTATGAAATGTTGATCACAAGGAAAATTGTCCAAAATTGTCCGATGAAAGGCTCTCTGAATAATCACTGCTAGATATAATTAGATTCAGGTAATTATGCAAAACCCAATATCACACAAATTAGTTTATTTTAATAGAAAATTTTGACAATTATTTAAACTAAGCTAGCGAGCTTGGCATAAACAGCAATCCAATTATAATAAGACAAAGCCAACTCATGCAATAGACGGGGTTCCTTTTTATTGAGAACTCTGTAAGTGCAGTCAAGATTTTTGCAGCCGAGAAAGCTTGAACTGGAGCACATTTGATTCAGACTCCGTCCGCGGCAAAATTTCGGGTAGTAGCTGAAGTGTTCCTAATTAGGACAAAACGGGTCTATTGGAAAAATTACCTCTGCTACATTATACTATGCTTCTTTTGTATTGAAAAATGTATAAAATAATGGGTTCGGTGATCGTATGAATCTCGAAAACTTGATTTAAATAACTGTTACGACCAACAATGCCATCTTTAATAGTTTAATCGTAAAAATTATGGCAAGTTTGTCATATAAGCCTTTTGAAATTTAAATTCCTATACAAAATATAAATAACATTGTTTGAAGCTCATGAGCCATCAATCGAACGTAATAACGCAAATTGAATTTCTGATAAACCAATAAAGACTAACGAAATTCTTAGTCGCGAGCCTCCAATCAAAGTGTTTGCATAAATGAAATTGAAATTTGGATCTCCTTCTGTCATTTATAATAGTCACAAAAATATTGAGTTCTGCACAACTACCGATTGGATATGAATATGTATTTTATTTGATTATTCGCTTGTTTTTTTTGAAATTTTTTATTTATTTAAGCTATTATTTAACGCATATCTGGAGAAAATAGTTTAAATTTCGTTTTTGGCATTATACCAAACATCACACAAATATTTCATTTTCGCACACTCACAGTGACCAACATAATAATATGTCGATGGAATAATTTATGTGGTTTTGCAAAATTTAAATATTTTATATAATTCCCGTAAAATTTTCGGTATAAAAGCCTTTTTTAGCTGATTTGTTTGGCTTCTTATAAAACTTCTTTATCTATTTTACTATTTTAATAAGTAGTGTGACAATTTAAATTTTCTAAAAAAATGGGCAAAAAAGGTAGTCTTTTGCACGGTGAAACGATAATGTTTTCTTTGAAAGACACACATGCCGGATGGAAAGATTTTATTGATAAAATTTGTATTTTGTGTAAATGACTGCAAAAAGATTTGAGAATAGCATCACCTTATAGAGTGCATAAAATTTTTATATCTAAGAGTGTGTAAATGGATATTAAGGATATATGTTATTGCCACTTGTTTAAATGATTTAACTATTATGCTAGATCGAATTTAAAATAATAATGAAAAACCGTTGTTGATCACCCGACAGGCAGTAAAGTTGAGGAAGCATGTGATTTACTTAGCATGATTTGCGTTTTACAATGTGCATTATATACATTAAAGATAAAATGTTGCTAATAGCACAAACCGCATTGCAACAATTCAAATTAATTCGCCGATAATTTGCAAATAAATGTAAATTAAATCAAGTGGATCAAATGGAGCGCAGCAATCCGTAAACCAATTACGTGCGAATTCGCATGTATGTAACGCGATGCCTTTACCAGGCATCAAATTCTGCTCAGCTCGCTACCTGTGATTGCTGTCGCCTTTTCTTCTGCACTTGCTGTCGTACTTGCGTTTACCCACGCAGTTTTACTAACTCGGCTACATGCCAGTCAAGCCAATCTTCTTGTTGCTGCTCATCCTCTCATACGTAATCGATCATTTATAAATCGGATTTCTACGTGTGCCAGACATCTTGGTGTTGCCACCGATCTTCAGCCAGAATAGTCAAGGCCTTTGAAAAGCAAACAACACATCCTACTTCGTCAACTTTGCGAATTCACGTGCATTTACTCAGAGTTATACACGCCCACGAGCAAAATACAAAGAGCCAGTGTCTAGAAGGATTTCTGGATACCTTTTTCTGTTCAGAATCACAAACTCTCACGGCATTTTTTAGTTAATGTCTCCCAGGCCCTATTAAGGGACACCAACAGTTCTGTTTACCCCCGTTTCTGGCTTATTATTAACGTGGCACGGTACTCTAGCCGAAGCATTGCAAAATAAACGTAGATATAATATGATGCTAATCAGATTGCTGTGGTATCTAAAACACATTGTATACTCAGATAGACTTCAGATTATCCTAGATTCATTGCGAGAATATTGACTATAAATTTGATTAACACGCTACCGTTTAAGAAATAAAATGAAAATTTTATTACAAAATGTACGATTTTACAGATTATGTGTGTGTAAAATTATCTTCATTAATTGTTATTTTAATTGAGAATTAAATCATGTAGGGAAGTGTACATTTATTTAAAAAATATTTATGCACAACACAATTAAAAATGCATTATTCTTTCCACAAGAACTAAACTCGACTTAAATATCTTGTACATTATATTGTTAATCGGCCCTCAGTTCAATAAACAAATGAATTAGCACATTATTTGAATATGATGTGTTAATTGTTCTATAGTGAGTGTGTGTATGTGTAAGCGCGTTTTTGAGTAACTCAGCATGTAAGTTTCCGGCTTCCTGTTCATTGTCGAATAATTTACGTATAATCCAAAATTAATATCCCCTTCTTCAACATTATTGACTATATAAATTACCATATATTACAGTCGTGTTGAATTCTAGCGAAAATAAAATGGTCCTTTTATAACTGTGTGATGTATACCTGCTTTATAATGAATGTATACTTCCCCACATGACACCTTTGTCAATTAAAATTTAAAATGCATAAAAATGGCTGAACTAAAAATTATACATACCTTTAGTAGTGATAACTTTGGGAGTACAGAAAGACAGCGCTTACTGTCGCATTTAATAGTTCGGAAGGAAAAACAATTAAACTATATTTTCATTAAGTATATCTGTCGAAGGTATTGTTTTTGTAGAGGTGTGATTAGATATTGCGCTTACTGATGTAATAATTACAGTTTCAAGGCAGATGTGTTTGAACATATTGATTAAATTAGTTAAATAACTAAAGGAATGGTGGCGTAATTAAACTATGTAAGCTCGAAATGCTTCATCTAGAACGATATTAGTGAGCCAATAGGAATTTGTCTTTCAAGAAATATATAAAATTGCATTCCATCTGTGAACGTACAAGATTGCGACCAACATAAACGGACAATTTTTTGTTATTTCGCCTAAATATGAATGAAGCCTGTCACTATTTTACAGTTTGAACTTCTCACATGATCACTTTAGAAGCAGAAATGGTTAGATTAAATTAATTGAAAGGCTAAGGTATGAAAACCTGCGAGACGGCATTTCAACCGGAGCAGAATACTCCTACAAGTAATTAAAAGACTTAACCGAGGCGACATGTTACATTTTGTCTTTTCTTCAATCTTCCACATGAAAAAGGTATTCTGTTTTTTATTATCGTGATAATAATATTGTACAAAAACCAAAAGAACGATGAATATTTTTTCCAGTTTTCTCATATATTATTTTATATTGAAAAATATTTAATCCTGGAAGGATTAACATTATGCAGATGTTAACAAGAAATGAATAATTCGTAATAAAATTTCCGTGGATATTTATATAAACTTTATTCAAATACGAGTTGGATTCTTGATTTTTTTATAGTGTAAACTATCTTAGACGTAATGTCGGTGACGTATTGAGTTGTTACTCGGTCTTATTAAGAAAATGCCACTGGTTACAATATAAACGTTGAGTTGATGATCGTTCCCTTGATGTGTAAATAAGGTTGCAATTTTTAAAATGTATTCAGTGATTCTAATTAGCTCAACAAATCATTATTCTCAATTGATCGCACGCAAAAGAGAATGGCGTTTTATTGCCTAATGTTTATTCCGATTAGTTAAAGCAAAAGAATGATTGCAGAAACAGAAATTCTTCATCCCAATACTCTAATTTTATGAACATTCTTACCGGAAAGAGAAATAAGAATAATATTGTTGCTCACTCCCAGCTTGCATGTAATTAAACTTTAGATTTATAAAAGATAGTTTAACCACATTTACTGGATGTAGGAGAAAAATTAACCAAAATACAGTTTAAAGCATATTTGCGGCCGTGGAACAAATACTACACCCTTTTTGTTTAACCCTTTCGCACAAAATATCAAAAGAAGAGACCGTCACTTAACTAGTAATATCAAATTTAATTAGTGTTTGAATTCAGTCGGCAACCTTCATTAATCTATTTGTTACTCCATTGTGGAAAATCGATTTTTGCTAAGCTGTTTATTTCGACATAAATATTATTTTTCCACATAGTAACATAATTTGGCGATCCGTTTGCTTAAGCCAACCGATCGGACATTTAAATATTAGACTGTAGACATTTTGAATTTGAACGCGTATTGAATAATCAACACATGCTCAAAATTGCACAATAAATAAATGCTTCTTCACATGAAGTAGATTATTTTATCTCTTTTTTAATGCGATTTATATAGAGTGCAATATTGCATTTCTGATTATACAGTCACGCTATGCATTATTCTATGAACAATTCCAGCTAATGTTCGTGACTGCATAGAAATTGTGCAGCCAACATTTGCAGCTACGTACAATGTATGCAAGACTACTAGAGGTGAGAGCCGCATATCTAACTTTTTATTTCCAAAAATATATGAAATGCGGTTTGATCCTCGCTTGTCAGTTTGCCGTCTTATTCTAATGATGAACATAGAAGGTTGAAAAGCGTCAGGGCGTTTCGTCTGGCGGTATTTTTGTTATCTTGTTCGACGACTAATTAAATACAATGGAATTTTCGTTTACTTCAAGCTCGCAAACTTGGTTTAAAGAACAGTTTTAGTCCTTATAAGGAACTTGTCAAGTACTGTCTATAAGTTGCTCCGGACGGGGCTCGAATCGCGGCGTATATGCTTCGGAGTCCGAGTCTGAATCCATTATGCCTGCGGCAAATATCTTGATAAAACCTGAAGATTTCCCAATAATGGAATATCCGACCTACTAGTTGAATTCCATTTGCTAATTGGCATGTTACCATTTTCACAATGTATAATATTGCTTTATAGATGTGCGAGCAAAACAAATCCTACTTTGCATACACCAGTTGTAAAGTGCTACGAATAGCATGAATTTAATCTTCTACTGCATCTGCTCAAATTTTATTGAACACAGGTACATTTTCCATGTTCGATAACTTGAGATGCAGCCTGCAATGGAATTTTGTCTTTCACATAATGCTGAGAAATTGTAGTAGTGGATGTAATTCAATCTATGCTAGCTTCAGTTATGAAAAAATTTATCTAATGATATAAAGTCTAATTGCAGGATATGATTAAATATATTGGTCAGCATAAATTAAACAGAGCTACTCGGTTGCGAAGGCAATTGATCCATTAAACCGATATCTTGTTTGTAATGAACTCTTCAAGTACTGTCCATATTTTACCCAGAACGGGCCTCGAATCGGGCTACATATGCTTCAGAGTCTGAAACTTTATCCAATTTATCCGCGTAAAATTATGGATAAAACGTGAAGATTGTCCAATAATGACGAAACGAGTCTACTGGATGCATTGCCTTTGCTACTTGATGCAATTTTTAAACTGAAATAAACATATGATAAAAATCCTGCCATTATATTTCAAATCAATATAACTTCCCCAAGTTGGATTGTGACTATTCTATAATGAGATGATTGTGGTTAGTTAGAATTTCAGGTTTTAAGAGATTTCAACTTGGTTCAACCTGATGAAAAGGTAAACCAGGCCATTTAAGTTGGTTTATCACTTAAAAGTCGTGCTTAAAATGTGGCACAGATGGCAGAGTTGATAGAGTCTCATATTTAAATGCATATTTGCTCTGGTTCGAATCACGATCGCGACAAATTCTGGACATAACCTAATGAGATCTCAATAAGGCCAAAAGCGGTCTACTGGATGTATTGCCTTTCCTAACTGATATATATATATATAAAATTGTATATATATATATATATATATATATATATATATATATATATATATCAGCCAATAAGCTTAATACGCCCCGTGTGGAAAACAAAACGTGACTGTAATTTGCATCCAACATTATATGTAGTTCAAATTGTACCTGTGGGCTATCATATGTAGGCGAATGCAGGAGAAGTTTAAATTCACGTTTGTCAGAGCACATTCAATTTTTGTGTTCAAAACAAACATATCCTTTCATTTACATCCATAACTAAACATATTTTTCTTGTGAAAAATGCAACAGTTCATTATATATATTTTCAATTTTAATTAAGGCAAGGTGTATTATTATGCTTTACATTTTGTAGTTCATTTTGATACATATACGCTGTCAAGATCTGTGTACACAGCAATAAATTATTCTTGTTCTGGCCTAACAATGGGGATATTTCAAATCACATAAAAAATTGTGTGTAAATAAATTGTAATAAACCTTATCGATTTTTTATTTTTGTTGAAACTATGTCGGATCCCTCCCACAGGTTTGTTTCGTCGATCCATTTCTGGCTTTGGCTTGCGATGTACAATAGAACGACGAAGGATACCGGTAAAAGGATCCAAAATATAACCAACCAATAAAAAACTGGAGCATCCTGTGTTAATCACAACATAAATCAAGTAAAGTAAACAGCACATTTTGAAATCTATTTTGTTGTTACTATGCATCGATTCGGAATGTTGAAAAACATTGTCTTGATATATTTCAAACGCTCGGTATATATTAGATATAGTAAGCTGGCTTTGAAGTCGCATTGTTCAAGTCTTCATATTAAGTTAACTCCACGTCTGCTTCAATACAAATTGGTGTAGGAGATTGTACCGTCTACTTGTCTCACATTTCTTGACAAAATTATTTTGCCTAAAGGGCGTCGAACGGACTTCTACTAATGAATCGCCAGTATGTGTGAAAAACATGTGTAAACGAGATTACACTTTATGTTCATGCTGACATTGTTTTACCTTTATCGTCCTATATGAACTAATCTGCCAATATGTACGCAACAAAACATATTTAAAAAGATTTCTTGTTTATTTAATTGCACAAATAAATAATTTATACGATATAACCTCTACATGGCAGTCCTATTTTTTTTTAATTTAATAATTTTTATGAAGGCTAAGAACATTGCTATAATGCTATATTGAACAAATTTTGCTTTGTTTAACCATTTACTTTACAGCTTTTAAAGTTGTTAGCTTTTGAATTCGACTGATGTTGCATAACATATTCCTATAAAGTAAAATTGTATTATCAACAATCTGTTTGGACGCAGATGGGTAGAAATCTGTATTTTCAAGAATTTTTATTCGACACCAGCTCTTGCATCGGTTTGCTGTCACTATTTAGTTGCGTTCTAGTTGGTCTTTTCTCGTGAAACTGAGAGTGAGCAGTCCTTAATTAATTTAACGCTCTGTGTATATATATATATATGTTTACGTAAGAATTTTTTCTCATTTCTCTTTATCTTCACCAAGGGGAGTGCATCATACAATGAATCAAAACGATAGCTAGAAAAGTAATCCAAATTTTATTTGCAATAAGTTATATCGATGACCAATTATGTCTTTCCTATCTGCACACATGATATATTTCTGATAGAAAATTCAATTAGTCATTAATTCTTTTATGTCGTTACTTAGTGTATATATGTGTGCATGTATGCGTTTCTAGAAAATAAGATTTAATAATTAATTTTCCAATTTAAGTATATTAAATTGTTTTGCTAATAAATGTAAACAACCTTTCAGATTACAAAAAAATGTTATTTTCCTTATACCCTAACTGGTTAAATTTCTCTACTAGGTACAACGGGACATTTCTTTACTAGTCTTAAATAATTAATTATTATATACGTACGCTGGACGCTAACATTTTTGCTTCCCACAATTTTAACTAAGTACTTAAATCTTCTCAAATGTTGACAACTAAAATATTTGCAGTTATGTATTACGTTTTGCGTGCCTAAATGTACAATTGAAAATAGTACAAGCAACATATTTTAATGCCAGCCTAAACACATATTTTAATCCCATGTACATATTCACCTCATTGGCAAGAGCCCACACTGCGGCAACTGCACTATATATATATATATATATATATATATATATATATATATATATATATATATGATTAAGGATTTTGGTGCTGTTGAACGATGCACACCCAAATACGTATGTATCTTAGGGCTGAAACAGATTTTAATTCATACACCGTTTTAGCTATGTCACATCAAAGCCAATTCACTATGTACAATATCTAATGAGATTTTGAAAAGGATATCACCTTCACGATTTTGTAGACAGGCATTGCCTATTCAATTTTAAGAATAACCATCATTTTCAGCACATGCTTTCCATTCAAATTTTAATAATCTGGGCCCAATCGATATCACTTACATTAATTACGTGGTATTTATGACGCCATTTAATGGAGAGAAAAAAAAATTTATATATTATGGATTGCTGATAAATAAGTACAAACTCACGGTATAGCCATATTTGCACATACGTTTCGTGCCTGCTGGTGACTCATCAGTAAGATCCAGTTAATTTACCGACAAAAATAGTTTGCATTGCGCTTTGATCGCGTCCGTGTTCTTCCTTTGTCTGTTCACCTTAGTGGTGGACCTATCCAACAAATAAAAAAATTGCGCAGCCACTTTCTGTTTCTTTGTAATGTTTCGCATTTAGGTTGCGTTCGTGATATTTTTTCCCTGTTAGGTAACAACTTATAATATCGTATATATCTACACATTTTGCGAATTTCTTAATTTGCTGATTTTCTGCAGATTGTACTTAATCGCTTGCCAAAATAATGCCAAATGGATTTTTATTCCCCTTTTCTTAACTGAGTAATATTAGCGTTGCATTTGGCCTACATTAATAACTATCATTTTATATATATTATCGGTCAGACTGGTATCGAGATCAGAGCCCTAATATGACATATTTCATTAAATTGCATCATGGTTTCACAGTAATTGTTAATGGCTCTATGCTTTAACTATATAAAATTAAATTTACTTTTATTTACTTGTACACACAAAGAAGCAACATGCAATTAAAAGGTGTCGCTGCATTGGAAATCGGTCTCATATAAATACCCACTTGTTTATAATGAAATAAGAACCATTGAGAAATTTTTATCCTTTTTTTCTTATGCTTTTGTGATTCTTGAAGTTTTGTTTCAACTTAAAAAAACCATGAAGTATTTAACAATTATTGATTGTGAGGGTGGTGGTAACAATTATTTAAATCAAGTTTGCGAGCTTAAAGCAAATACCAACCCAATTGTATTTAATCAGTCGTCGAACAAATAAAAAAACTACCGCCAGCCGCAACGCACTGACGCGTTTCGACCTTCCATGATCATAATCAGAGTACGACGGCAAACTGACAATCGAAGATCAAACCGCATTGAATATATATGGAAATCAAATTTTGATATGCGGCTCTCACCTCTAGCAGTCTTGCATACATTGAACTTGACTGGAAATGTCGGCTGCACAATTTCTATGCAGTCACGAACATTAACTGTTTGCAGCTTTCGCCACATATACATATATAGGCAATACAATTTAACAATAATGGATTGCGTGGGTGGTGGTAACAATGCTTTAAATCAAGTTTGCGAGCTTGAAGTAAACACCAACTGGTTAAATACAATAGGATGGTTGTTCACTTTAAGCTCGCAAACTTGATTTATAATATTGTTACCATCACTCCGCGCAATCATTTATTGTTAAAATCTATTGCCTATATATGTATATGTGGCGAAAGCGGCAAACAGTTAATGTTCGTGACTGCAAAGAAATTGTGCAGCCCACATTTTCTGTCAAATACAATGCACGCGAGGCTGTTAGAGATGAGAGCCGCATATCTAAATTTGATCTCCATATACATTCAATGCGGTTTGATCCTCGATAGTCAGTTTGCCGTCGTACTCTGATGATGATCATCAACCATGAAGTATTGTTGAAAGAATTAGTTATAATTTATTTCTGCGGAATATTCTGCAAACGCGTTCTGTCAAATAAGTCTAAGATAAATATTTTAAGTGCTTCGTAAATTGCCTTATTTTTATTGTGCCTTTCACGAAAAATGAATTTTATGTGCGTAAAATAAATGGCTTTTCTTTTTCGATTTGATTAGCCACTATACTCATCTGAAATCCCTTACATTATTTAGTCTTCTCATTCGCCTAAGCAGTTCCAAATTTGAAGATACATTAAACGGAGGTAATGTCGTGAAATTCTATGGAAACGGGCCGTTAAATTTTGCCCACAAAATATCTTTGTCTAATTTTCACGTCGTGTTATCTGCAATTTCGTCGAGGCAAAATTTTTTTTAAAATAGCTGGTTTTAGAAGAGAAACTATTTAATTAATAACAGAGAGCACAATAGAATTATAAATAAACGTTTCATCGCCAACATATGGTTGATAACTCGTGTATTCTGTATGAATTTTGTCTGGATATTTATTATTAGATATTGCAAACAGTTAGCAAACGCACTCATCTTAAGACTCAGTGTGTATTTATGCGATTATTTGAATACGTATCACATAATTAAGTTAAGATCAGTACATTCGAAGAGATAGGTCATAATATCATTTTGTGTTTGGACATTTTTCAACACCATATTTTGATCCATTATGTGGCTTAAACAGTATAATATTGTAATAAATTTAAAATGCTAAATAAAACGTTTATATAATTAAACCAAAAATTGGTTGCGCGGGCGGTAATATCATTTACTATAATAAATATTGTGAACTTGATATAAACACCTGACCCATTATGTAAATACATTTGTAGGTAAAAGATAAATCATCGAGCTGAACGGTTCCGTCCTTATTGGAAACTCATCACGTACAGTACATGTTCGAACCCTGTCCGTGGCAAATTCTGAACAGTACGTGAGGAGATCCCAATAAAGACGAAACCGTTCCACCGGATAAATTCTTTAAAGCAAGTTTGCGAGCATAACGTAAACACCAATCCCATTGCATTTAACCAGTCTATGAACAACATAATAAAACTATGTTATATGTTGTTCGATGACCGGTGAAATGCAATTGGAATGGTGTTTACTTTAAGTTCGCAAACTTGATTAAAAGAATTTTTATTACCACCCGCGCAATTAATTATTGTTTTACTGGATGAATTGACTTTTATACATAATAAAATTCTTAGGTTATGCTGAAAAGTGTATGTACGTAATGGGTCAGGCGTCAATATCAATTTCGCAACCTTGATTATAGAAACAAGTTTATATATTTGAAGTAAAATCCACACACACGCACACACACAAACACATATTTATATATATATATATATATATATATATATATATTTATATATATATGTATATCATTTGATTTAAAACAGGCGTTTAAGTTACAATGTTCTCCCATTCGAGTAATTATATTAATTAATTAATTAAATTTAATTAATTAATTAATTTAAATCAAATGGTTAATACACGTCTGCAACAGCGCAACGCATTGTCGAAACACTACACTTATGTTATTCAGGTATACATATATATATATATATATATATATATATATATATATATATATATATATATATATATATATATATTTGTGTGTGTGTGTGTGTGTGTGGTTGTGTGTATACTTGATAGACGGCATCAATGCTTAATTTGTCATCTTGGATAAAGTGTTATGTATTTATATTAGTCCAATAACTTCATTTTTCGCAGCTGGTTAACCTCTCCTACTCCAGCCTAAATTCATTAGCCCTACATTGTAACACAGCGGGTTAATTGGGCTGTGCGTCAGAGATATTTGACAGCGATTATTGATATTTTTATATTTCCATTTGATAATTTCATGGATTACCTTTTAATAAACTATTACCCTTTTAATAATACAGAAATTCGCAACACATGATCATAATTTGTCCTCCATAATAAACCAAGAAATCTGTTAAATTAAATTTAACTTTGCTTTAGTGCCCCAACAGTTAACGTAAATCGTTTATTTCAAATCGTTTTTCAGTCTTTCGATTAATCAGTCATCAGATTAACCATGCAAACATATTTTACATTAGCTAATAATAGAAAATGACGATTATACGATTCAATATTTCCACAGAAATATTGAGAATATTGGATTAGAATTGGTGTATTAATGGACTTATTATCTCATTAGTACTTTATTAATTGTACAATTCTTCCAAATTTCTTGCTAAACATGTTCTTTTATCGTACAAATTTTTAAAATTTTGTTATCTTATAACGTTCAACGCATATTAAAGGAATTTAATCTTTTTCTCTTATACCATTTATTTTTCGTTAATTAATATTCATAATTTTTTGTCATACCATTATTCAGTTTATTTCATATCTTAATAAAGTTCCTTTTACTAAACTTTGATCATTTAACCCGACATGATTTGTTGTGTCTTGCCCACACAATATTTATTTAAGTCACCCTGGAATTACATCATTTTTACGAGTGCAAATTTTAAATTATCAGTTAATGACTACAGCGTCACATAGATGGAGGTACAAGGGTATTAATTACGTTTAGCCAAATAAATTTGATCTATATAACCACACAATCATGCACATACGTGACGTGTGCCAATATAAGGAAATGACAACAGATGTTATTAAAAAAGCCAATCCTAAGTAGAACTAGAGTGGTTTGAGTGAAATTTCAGACATGCATGGCTCGTCTTTTATTAATTTATATCACTTACCATGGCATAAGTTTGTTAAGAGTCTATTTGATTTTTTGGGCTCCCCACTCAATAAGGTGAGGCAAACTTCAATTACTTAATTTCACTTGCTGATTACAAAACAAGTATTCAAAGCATGTAAAGGGAAAATTAATAATGAAACAGTATCATTTCAATTCACCTCACTTGGTTTACATATCAGTAATGCACAGTCGCGCATAATTGACGCCCTCCTATCTAGTGAAACATCTGTCCGAATTATACGCAAAATTGCATATATGAAATATCTCACTTAATTCATTAACTGGTTTCTAAGACATGTGATGCAAAGTGAATTGAATAAAGATGCTCAAATTGGCATCATTAATATTTCCTTTGAAAAAAATGATTGTAGCAAATCCTCTCTGTCACAACACTGATCAGATTATAACTAAATTAATAAACAGTTGAAATAAACGATCAAACTAATTTGATTTAATCATTGTTAAAGCACATAAAATTGTTTATTTTATATATAATATACCACTTTTGTATTCCGTTTTCTTTAGTTTTCAATAGACTAAATATACAATATTTACATAAATAACATTATAAGCGCGATTTAATTCGTAATATGCGCCAATAAGTTTGGAGTTCTACAAATTTTCACACTTACATTTGTTTAATAAAGGTTCAATGTCCGCACAGATATATTATGCTACCAATATACCTTTTACTTTTAATCAAGGTTGCGAACACCTGACCCATTATGAACATACCTTTATCAGTATGAACTAAGTATTATATAGTTTGGAAAACGCAATTCATTCAGTAGACGGTTTCATCCTCAGTTTATACCGAAAAATGTATGTACATAATGGGACAGGTGTTTATATCAGATTGAAACCTTGATTAAAAGTCATTGTTATGATTGTTCGCGCATCCAATGTTTGTTTAGCGTACTTTTTGTTATTTATAATTATACCAAGCTTATTCAGTTATGCGGTATATAATTGGAGTATAATAAGTTAGAAATATTAGAGAACATTTTTATGAGTATGGTTATTAATTCATCGCCTTTGCGCAAGGCATTTTTAGTAGACTATAAACAATAACATATTGTCAATTTGCAACTGGATTTATCTCTACTGAAAAGACATGAACGAATTTCATATTTTGAAATTATGAGGTACGTAGGGATAACAAAATATTCGTCAGGCCCAAACATAGCCGTAGTACACCCAGTTGCATAGTACTATAGGCGGAATATGGCACAATACGTACAAATGTCACACACAGACAGGGAGATAATATAATAACATACTTTTGTTTAGACGGTAGCTGTCGTCTGCCTAGAACACGGGAGTGCACTACAGATTCTCTGCAGGTGCATTTACCTGTCTTCTGATCACCCGAATAATTTTATGTCCATGCTCCATGCGGCCACCCGTTTAGGTGATGAGTATCCGTGCGCTAATCACTGATGCAAATGGAAAGAAAGTATTTAGAACCGCATAAGCGCTAAATGGTGCACCTGTAACATTGGCAATTATCGTACATTTGGGAATTTCGAACACCATGTTAAGGGAGTTTAAGAATGCGTCGGTTTGTCGTCTAAAAATAAAACCGAGAAATCTACTAAATTTAAAGCTCGTAAGAAGCGGTAACTTAAATGCGATCACATATCGAATGACAATTTATACAAGGATACTTCCGCCAGCCACATGTCTTATTAAGATCAACACTGGCTTAATGTTGCTGATGAGTTGGAAGCGACGTCAAATTTGAAAATTATCGTCAAGTTTAACATTTTTAAATACAATCATAATGGCGTCTCGAGATTCCAAAGCGTAGCTCGAGTGAAATTTTTCAATCTCTACAATCCAAAGCATTTTGAAAACGGCCAGGTCGGCAATGAATTTTCACCACAAACTTTGATCAAGCCGCGGAGACTTGTAATCTGGGGTTTGATTACAACGCTGCCAAAATCAATTGCTTTCTCTTATGAATATTTAAAGCTTGTTGTGATGAATTTTAAAACGTTTTTTCCTAGGAATATTGCCGCAATGTAGACAAAGGAATTGGTTCAAAATTCGCGAAACAATACGAGTGTGGCGCCCAGTCGCAAAGCCGGGTGCTATAACTCCAGCCAAACATTGAGACATAAATTGGCTAGGCGCCGCATCAAATCGAGGCACTCTATTTATCATCAGAACTATAATTAAAGAGCCGCAGAGGTAAACTTGGCTAACCCGTGCTAGGTGTTAACGAGGGATGGGATTTGTGTACCAAATTTGTCCACTTTGCTGCACTCTCGATTTGCATCACAAGTAACTGTGGACCACCAGCGTTGCTCTTCATTTCTATATAGTCGCATTTTATTAACGATGTTTAATTATCGTGTTTTGGTGAAACGGTTTCAATGTCTCAGCGACTTGCATTCGCACAAATAAATCTATTTGGATATAATGTGTCATATCTACTTTATCATTAACTTAATTTTTAATGCAGTCTATTCTCTGGTTACTACAACACGCACGGCAACAAAATCGTTGGTTTGGGCATGTTTTCTAAACACAAATGCTCTGAAGAAATCAATCAGAAAACGAGCGTCTTTGTCAATTGTGTTTTGAAAAATAATTTATTCGTTAATATTTAAGGCTAGACGCAAATTGAGATCCAGAGCGTCCTATTGTCAATCGTAATCGAATTCATCCACTAAGGATCTCTGGTGACACCAGACGAAATATATTGTGCAACCGCTTTTAAAAGATTTATTATTATGCCATGATTGTATAGCATGGCAATGTAACCAAGCACTAACTACGCGGTCTTCAATTCAAGTAAGCGGTCGGGCATTCTTTAGACTACAGCGACTTTTGACTGGACAACTATTTTGAGCAATTAGTTTATTCAGGTTTGTTTTGACCATTGCCGGTTCAATGGTACTAGGCATTATTCAACCACTTTCCATGTAACACCAACACGAACAATTGGTAGAAATGCCGATGACACTGGTAAAGGTACTTCTACAGTAGTTTATTTATACATTCGTCCCTTGGGGCTAGTCATATTCATGATATCGCTCACCTGATCACGCCACATTGTATCATCCGTAACCGAAATTCCTTAATATTTGCTAACATGATAGATTCCAGCGGCAAACATGATTTCGCGTGGAAGCGTAAGCAAATTCTGCACATTGGCCTAGACTCTACTAGAACCTACTCTTTGGAAAATCTAAATTTCCCTCGAGTATGAAAATAATAAACAGATAAAAACCATTGTTGTATTTCTGCTTCCAAATTTTCTGTTTGTAATATTTGTTTTAAAATTTTCATGCTTGCACTTGCAAAAAATTTTATATTAATTTTAAATCTTTTGAAAACACATTGGACATTACGATCGATAAAAAAGAAAAAAATATTCATGCATAAGTGCTCAATAACACCTCACTCACACAATTTACAGTTAGCTTCCATTTCAGTATTATTTTTACGTTTAAATAAATTAATATTTAAAAGTTCAAGGATTATTCGGTTATCTTGTTATAGCTCTATTAAAAACTTAATTTTAATTATCACGTCTCAAAACAACGATGTCTATCGACAGTGCTCAACTTTAACTAGATATCTTGTCCTCTATAGAGTAATTTCTTTTACGCAGATATTACACTAATTTAGCATATAGAGAAGCAGACTCGTCATGGTAAATGAGTTTTGCCAGAAAGATTTTTTTTTCATATAGTTATCCTCCAAAGTACCATTTATTTACCGATTAATTCCATCAACATGATTGGTAATTACTAAAATGTTATTTCAATATTGTGTATATAACTTGTAAAATCTAAAAGAGACATACAGTTCACCGCTCTACACATAAGTTACGCAAACAATGAAACTCTCTGCAATGTTTTTAAAATAGCAAACAAATTCAATTCCGAGTATTCAAGACTATACTGCAGCAATTTAAATTATATAAATATAATAATATTTTAATACATAGGAACAGATTGCACAACGCTCAAATAAGTGCATTTCAAAAACAACGCGAATATGCGATTATCTGTTTTTGCGCGCGCTATCCCATACCAGTGATAAAACTAATTTAAAATTTATTTTTTTGTAAATCGTCATTACGAATAATTATTTAATTTTATTCAAATCATATCTAATGACTTCTAAGAATTAAACAAATGTAATTTAACTTATTTATTTTATTTTAGTAACCAAATGCTCTGAATGCAATGCATATATACAATATTATTTAAAATGTTTAACAAAATATGTACAATGAGCGATATAACGGATTGGATTGAATTAATATATACAAAAAATATCTGTATCTAGCCTTATTTACATTTCCACGAATATTAAAGAAAACCTATTACAATAAGCTATTTCGATGTCGTAGGCAATGAAGTTTATTACTCCCATCCAATTTTATTAAAGTTAATATCCTACTGTGAAAATAACAAATACTAACGTACAAAAATTTACGAAACCTGTTTGCTAGATTTTTTGTATTGTCATTTTGTGCTCTGTAAAAACACACAATATATATATATATATATATATATATATATATATATATATATATATATATGAATATAATATACTTGCATTTTCCGCCTTTTGCTTGTAGCGGGACATATGATAGCATTCGTAGATCAGTAAAATCTTGAATATTTTTCCATTTAAAGGTGCACAGTTGGTTTTTGGCATTGATTGATAGATTCTCCCTTCTCTCTTCTCTATGAAGCAGTCCATGAGCCGCCTCTCTGAAAATGACATTGGATTCAGATTTTCAGATTTTTTTCCGAATTTTGGAGACAGTAAAATATACTTTAGATATTTAAAAAAATATAACAAGACCTGTCTTGAATGAGGATACCACACTTGTCACAAGTTGTTTTTTCCTGTTAGTATGGTGTCTACCAAGTAGGCAACAACAGGTTAACCGCCAAAACCGTACAGGGTACGGCCTTGTCGTTTAAGAGCGTATGCAACATCCATTGCAGTGATAGGCTTCCTCTTGGCGTGCTCAGTGTAGGTGACAGCATCTCGAATGACATTCTCCAAGAATACTTTAAGTACACCGTGAGTCTCTTCGTAGATGAGACCAGAAATACGCTTGACGCCACCCCGACCGGCCAGACGACGAACGGCAGGCTTAGTTATGCCCTGAATGTTGTCACGCAAAACTTTGCGATGGCGTTTAGCTACACCCTTTCCGAGACCTTTACCTCCTTTACCACGACCAGACATGATTCAACTGAGAACCCATCAATCAATGCTATACGCAAACTTTTCACGTGGAAATGTAACGGATTCAAGATTTTACCAACCCACGAGTACAATCAATTGTCGCGCACAGGCAAAAAGCGGAAAAAGGCAAGTATAAACACTGCTGTCCAAGGTACAACAACAACTAAGCATTACTCAAGACATAAATGAATTAAATTTAAACAATTTTTTATTAATATATTAACTAGAAATATTGTGGTAATAAAAGATAAGAAAAACCAAAATATAGTTGTGCATGTTGTGATTCTAACGATATTTTAAGAATAATTTACGCAAAACATTGTGGTTCCAAAGTGTTAGTCTATCTCATTTGCGTCCTTATTCCTTAATATATTTCATTAAACGTTAGTTTCAATAAAATGGTGTAAAGATGCGACCATCCATAAACTTCGATTAATTTTAAAATTTTGCCTTGCTAAACAGCTTACAATGCTTCAAGAGAAAAAGGTTTTACGTTTTGACACTCTTCGAAATTAGCCGGTTGATTTCAACAATTTTAAATCGGCCAGTGATGCCCAATCAGAAAGTGAGCTGTATTCACGTTGTATTCACGTAAATTATTATTCCTTACTGTTAGACGAACTCTTTGTCTCTTCAACACTGATTTGTTGCGATGACTTCAAATATTACCATTTGGATAGTCACTCGTTAGACACAATTTGCATACAAATTTCTTTTTAACTATGAGCATTAAGAACGAATGCCATTTTCCTCTATTCCTATCGGATAAATTGTAGTGAAGCAAATCATATAACAACTAATCTACCATGAATTGCCTTGCAACGCAACTCAGGCAGATTTAATTTCTCGTTAACCATAAACAGATTCTCATTTATATGCAAATTTGTTGCGAGTAAGTTTTTTTCTTCGCAGCAGCATAACAAAAACCAACAATGTAGCAATGCAGAAGAATACCTTTTGTTAATGTCAATATAAAATTCCATATTAGGACGTAAATTTTTAAAGAAGTAAAATGTGCTATTTAACTAATAACTATGGAAGGCGACGAGATAATTCGAGGACACGAAAACAGACCTAGTTGAATTAATCAGGTGACTGTTACAGATTACATAAAATGGGTGTCACAATCGATTTCCCACCATATAAAAATTCAAATCCGTTTTAAACGGTTAGCAAACTATTATTGATTTTTTTTTTAAAAAACAATTGAATAACTGCGAGTCAATAATTTTTTTTTAAATTTCTTGTACCGATCACGATGTTACTCTTCAATTATTTACAATCAAATCATCGGTAAACGCCTTCTGCATTATTCATTCTGTAGGCAGAAAACGGTATGAAACAAAAAGACAAACTTGTCGTCTTAATGTGTTTGTTTCGACATTCACTTAGTTAATTTGTTTGAATTAGTTACTTGTTTAAATATTGAATAGAAAGTCAACTTTAAACTGCTTTTCATGTGTTGCGCATCTACTAAAAATTTAGTTTTGATATAATCAGTATGATTAATTAAATTCAGCATGAGAACATTTGATTCGTGCTTACTGGCGACTCATCAGTAGGAACCTGTATTACGCCCTTTATCCACTATATATTTTGGTGAGGAATGTGAGACAACTGAATGGCATAATCTCCTCTACGAATGTGTGAACCTGCAGTAGTGGAGCTAACTTCATCTAAAGTCTGTGACAATGTGACTTCGAAGCAAACTCACTATATATAATATGTATGCCAAGTCTGGCTATTGTGTCTGTACCTGATTCCAAACTATGGTTGCCAATATATTAAATGGTGCCAACACTATGTATTTGAAGGTATGCTAAAGTTCATCAAAAATTGAAAATTACTACTCCTTCTGAAAACTTGTTACACTAGAAACACGTTATATGAAAATATCGGTGACGAAATTTGTCGAGTTTTTAATCTTAGCAAGTGCATACTCTGATTACGCGATGGTTTACAATGACCTTTGGCATATTCAGGATTCTGCCTAAAACCATCGTCCTTACATAGTGTATAACCAAATTTTCTATATTAAGTAATCAGGAAACAAAAAGGTGGAAGGGCTAACCCCATAGGTATCTGAACAAATATCAAACATTTAATATACTTTGTTAGAATGTTATCATTTCTTACCACATATTACTTGGTGTGAAAAGGAAAAATGCTACGTACATCGGCGCATAATATAGATCAACTTAGTTAAACAGTAATATTTACACTTGACCACAATTTTGTCCTTTTTATGTTACGTCTAAATTAATCATAATCGCCAGTGAGTCAAACACTATGGAGCACCTGGGAACCAGACAATTCCTGAAAACTTTGACGCAGAAGTCATATTCACAGCTGTAATTGCTAATGGGCTAATATTATCCGCCGGAAATTTAGAAAATATTTTACACACGTAGTATTTAGATTGTAATCTAATTATTAACTAGAAACTTAAAGTTCTATCTAAAACCGGTAAAATAATTAGTATTATACCATTTAATACATGCATTTGGTGCAGTGCTCAAGAAATGCAATGATACTCCGTGTGTAGTTGAATTGATCCTCACTGGTGGTCCCATGAAATGTTGACCAAACTCTTAATTAGTTAACAAATTTTATCCGAAGTTGAGTCGATGTTTTAAGCAAAGAATTTTTGTGGTAGAATTCTTATAAACACCAGTTCTGTTTCAATTGCTAGCTTCATCTCCTGCTGCCTGGTATTCATTTCCTTGTTTTTTACAGTAAATTTCAAAATTGTAAAATTAAATTTAATTAAATTGATCCATTCGAAAAATGTGTGGTCTAGAAAAGTAAATTCTACATCAAACACGAAAACACGAGTTTATCTTACGTGATGGGTACAAATTCAAATGATATAATCGAGAAACTTTGACCTGTTGCAGATTTAACTGTAATAACAGGGTGAATGAACTGTAAAGAATTTATAAAATGTTGAATATGTCTAAAATTCTTACTGTTGCTGAAACACTAATAAGAATTAAGGAACAGATGCTGAAATATATTGCCATAATTAATTTGTACATTGGCCTAATATTAATATTAAACAAGATAAATTTACAAAAAAGGAATCCTTTTATTTGTATAAATTTTCTGGTTGGAAAATGAGATCGGCATATCTTATTAAAACTTAAGTCTCTCTTATAGGATATAACTATGTACAGGGTAAAATTATTTGTAATTCAATTGTTCTACTATCGAAATATCTGTGTTTATATTTTCGTTTTGGGAGATATTGTTTGGGCTGTATTTTAAAATTCACGGGGTTGCACACTCCTAAAACGAATATTGAGATTAGGAAACAGGGTGTTAGGTGTTGAACTCCTAGCAACAAATTAGTCCAAAGGTCATACGAAAGTTAACAGGAACGAAATATTTAATCTCATATACACATGCACTTCGTGCCGTCCAATTTTCCTACATTCCTTGACCAAATATAAAATGGGTAAAGGGCGTAATACCGGCTCCTGCTGATGAGTCGCCAGTAAGTGCGAAATGAATTTGCACATGAGATTATACCTTTCATCCAGGCTGAATTCGCTTAATCCTTCTATTCATATTTGAACTCATTTGTTATTAAATGCATAACACCTAATGCAAAAATGCATATATATGTATATATATATATATATATATATATATATATTTCTTTCCTCGAAACAAACAGAATATAAGATTAAGAAACTCTCCGTCAGACTCTCTAATCCGATAAGCCCTATAGTATTAATTAACAATGAAACAGTTAAGTTGTGATAAAATCAAAATATTACTATGACAATACAGCAGTAAATAAAATTAGCACTTTAATTTAGTTAAGGAATTCGCGAAAGATTAATTTAAGATAAACTTCATGCACATTAATTAATGCGATTTAATCTTCGGTTGTGAAATAATATATTTAAATGTGGTGAGATTTTTAATTTTATTCGAACTTTGTGAAGAAAAAACGGTAATTACAGGTATAAAGTGACGACATCTTTAGTTATTTCATTGGTTTGGGAGAAAAGTTAATACTGTACAAATCAAAGTAAGTATATGAATTTTTAATGGAAATATAATTATAAATGGGGTAAAAGCAATACAGAACAAAAACGCATAAAAATGCTTGTTAAAGTGACATTAAAACCGAATTCTGACGCACGGGTTTCCTCTATTTCAATAAAAACCATCAAATAAAGTTGTTGAATTTTTATTTATATGGAAACTACAATGTGCGCGGCCACAAAGATTATAATGGTAAATAAAATTAAACAATATTCCATAAACCAACCTCGTCTGCATAGTATTTGCATTACAGAAGATTAGTTCCGGTTCAGTATAAATTCTGGACAGTTTATGGCTGTTTGACAAGAATTGACAGATTGTTTAGTCCAGATTCTAAAGACAATAAATATACTAAAGCAATATACAATTTAATGTCGAATGCCTGACATAGACAATTAAGATAAGTATTTTGTACCAGAAAAGAAAGCATTCTATCTGAACATACCATTTTAGGGTTATGGAATTTCTCGAAAAGCACAAAACAAATTTGAAGCGGCATTAACACGCACATTTAACGCAGTTAAACTACGGGTGTTATTCAAGGTAAAATACTTGTCTTTATAAGTAATCATAGAGAAACAGCCATTAAGGTCGACTTCAAAAATTATTTACCAATATACATAAGTTGTCGATCAAATTACGTAGACCGATAGACCAGACTTTTAATTACTCAAATGAAAGAACACTGAAAGTTAAATGCTTGTTCTAAGTGAATTGGTGAAAATAAGTCTGCAATTGCGCAACATATTGTTGAAACTTCATACGGAGGTTCTCCAGACATAGCATTTAAAATAATTACTGAATACAATAGCAGAAAGGAGTAAGTCTAATACGAAGCCGGAAAATAAATTGCAGCCGGATTTATGCAAGCTGAAGAAGCATGTTCACGCATTGCACTGGAACTGAATGTGATGCGCGCAATTGATTGATTGTTCCTTTATTTCAAAACCTCTCATGTTTACATTTTTCTATTTTGCTTGGTTTTCCAAATTATGTAAAAAGTGATGTTTATCTGTATATATTTGAAAAGAATATGAGAAAGAAACTGTTCTTTTACATGATAAAATTTCTTTTTCTTTGTGCACATGGAAAGGATACTATGAATTTTATCAAGGTTTGCATTCCAATTTCTTTATTCAAAAATACACGGGTATTGTGTTGTTGGACTTTCAATTATTTACAAAAACTACGCGCTATTCTTTAAATCAAGTTTGTGAGCTTGAAGTAAACACCAACCCCATTGTATTTAACCATGCATCGAATCACCAGTCACATGTACTGAAGCGTTTCGACCTTCCATGATAATCATCAGAGCACGAATGTAAACTGACTAGCGAGGATCAAACCGCAATGCATATATATGAATAAAATGTGTTACGCTGCTCGCACCTGTAGTAATCTCGTATATATTGTTTTTGATTGGAAATGTCGGCTGCCTAATTTCTATTCAGCTACAAACACTAACCTTTAGCAGCTTTCGTCACATATATAAACAATCAATAATTGCGCGGGTGGTGGTAGCAATTGTTTTAATCAAGTTTGTGAGCAGGAAGTAATCACCAATCCCATTGTTTTTAACCGGCCTTCGAACAACATAGCATACCTAACGTCAGTCACTCGTACTGACGCTTTTCGACCTTTCACGACAATCATCAAGGTACGATGGAAAACTGCACGCTTCTTTAGAGGAATTTGTCGGTATTGTCTATCGAAAAATTACTCATAAAATAACAACATTTTTTACAAAAATAGAGGAATACTAGAATTCTTTTATTAGAATAAAATTTAATCACAAAAATTCTAAAATTATGAAAGAAAAAGATCTCTGAAAAAATACAATGAACAGACGAAAATGCAATTATTTCTATGTTTAACGAAATCCAATTAAAATCGATACACATTTTCTTTTTGTGTTTTGGTTGTTATAATTTTTGAACAAGAAACGCGACTCGTAAGAAGTTGCTTGACATGGCCTGAGAAACAATTTCATTAATCTGAAAACAGTGCTAATACTAATATGGAAAACTATAATTGTTTTCGATTGAGTATTTTAAAAAATTAAACAATTCATAAAATATGAAAAGAAAATATCATCGAAAAGAAGATTACGAAAAGACGACATTGCATTTATTGACTTATGCCTACAGTTGATATTGTCTTATTTTTTTCCAATTCATTGTGAATTAAAATAAATGCGGATTACAAAAAATCGGTTACGTGCCCTGTCTAAATAAAAGTACAAATACGGTATGTACGCAGTTATGAAATATGGCAGTGTTCCCATTTGACTCTTAAACTTTACTTTACTTTACTTTACTGCGGCTGGCTCCTTTTAGAGGATAAGCCGGCTCCATTGATATCCCGGATTAAACCCCTCCATGCCGGGCGGTTGGCAGCCATTTCGGAACATAAAGAGGGCCAATGACGCTCCCAGTGACGCGGACCATAAACATTGCGTAAACCTAGGAGTTCCAGGTCCGATTTGATTGTTGCAAGCCATGTCTTCAGTTGTCCACCTCGGCGGCGGCGCCAGTTTGCACATTGAACCGGGGTCATCACCTGCCGTACCATTTCGTCTTCGGGTTTGCGTAGTACGTGCCCGAACCATTGAAGTCGACGATGTTGGATCCAGACGGATAGTTGCATGATGTCACCGCATTGGTGACGAACAGATGCGTTCGACACTCGGTCCATCCATTTTGTCTTTGTGATGTACCTAAGGCACCAATGGTCGAATACTTCGAGCTTTTTGGAGTCCTCAGAACGTAATGGCCAAGTCTCACAGCCATACAGTAGCACAGGCCGAACAGTAGCCTGGTAGACTCGGATTTTTGTTTTGAGGCTGATTTCACTTCTTCTCCAAAGTGAGTTCTTCAATTGTAAGAAAGCAAGTCTGGCACGGTCGATGCGTGTTCGGACTTCATTCTTTGCTTGGCCAGTTGGAAGTATTTTTGAGCCAAGGTACGTAAAATCGTCGACTGTTTCGATTGGGCTGTCGTACACCGTGAGCTGCTCATCAGATGAAGATACACCGATGGCGAAGGCTTTCGTTTTGTCGGCATTGATTTCCAGACCAACGGCTGATGAAAACTGGGCCACTTGATCCAAAACGGCTTGCATGCTCCCAAAGCTGTCAGCAAGGAGAACAACATCGTCTGCGTAATCAACATCCGTCAGCCATAGGTTATTTGATACTTGAACGCCTCGGAACTCAGTTAGCGCGTTGCTCAGAATCCAGTCAACCGCATAATTGAACAATATGGGTGACAAGGGACATCCTTGCCGAACCCCTGTGTGCAGACTGAATTCATCCGATTCTTCTCCGTACACACGTACTCTGGCTTTGGTGGCTGCATAGTAGGCCTTGATCAGATTGACGAGTTTTATGGGCATACCGTCGAGCAGCATGATGTTCCATAGGGAGTCGCGATCAACAGAGTCAAAAGCAGCTCGAAAGTCAATAAAACAAGCGACGGTTGGTTGTTGAAATTCGTTGCGATGTTCCAAAACTCGCCGTAATGTAAAGATCTGATCAACACAGCCTTTGCCTGGGCGGAATCCACCCTGATTGGGACGGGTACGGACATGCCGCTCTTTGCAGAAGCGGTTCAATAGAATCGACGCCAACAGCTTGGATGCGGTGTTGAGAAGACTGATACCACGGTAGTTTTCGCACCTTGATCTATCACCCTTTTTGGGAAACGGTAACAGGATTGACATTCCGAAGTCTGACGGGCATGCTTCTTGTTCCCAGATAGAAGAGAACAGTCGATGGATTGATGGCAGTCGTGCGCCTATACAGGCCTTGTAGATCTCTGCAGGAATTCCATCTTCACCGGGGGATTTCTTGCTCTTCATGCGCTGGATGGTCGTAGCGATCTCAACCTCAGTTGGGGAAGAGCAGTCCACATCGTAGCTGGGTGTAGATGTTGCAGGTGGTTGCGGTGGGGAGCGGCCACTGTATGGTCGGTTCAATAACTGCGAAAAATGTTCAACCCATCTTGCGATTTTGCCATTGACATCAGAAATCAAGTCTCCTGTTGCGCTGCGTAGAATAGTCTCTGCATTGCGCTTACCGGATGCTTTACGTATAAGACGAAAGAGACCCCCGAAATCACCGACGTTTGCAGCCGATTCCATGGCGGAAGCCATTTCATCCCAGTACTGCTTACGGTCAGCCTGAGCAGACCTCGTGGTTTCACGTCTCAGGTGGCGATAATTAGGCGCGTTATTCATCCGGGCATCTCTTGCTTTTTGTGACGCCTCGCATCGTGCGTTCAGAGATCCAGTCTTTATGGTGACTTTTGATGGTTCCGAGCGTTTCAAGCGCAGCTTGCTGTGTAGAGAGTTTCAAGTTATTCCATTGATGCTCCATATTGGTTTTATCTACGGCATGAGTTCCATCGTCAGCGGAAGTCAACTTTGCAGTGATTGAGGCAGATAGTGCTGTACAACGGGATGGGTCCGTTAGGGTTGCAACATTCAGGCGTCTCGTAGGTTGACGGCGCCGTCGGGACTTGAGATGAAGCCTCAATTTGGCACGTACTAGAGTGTGGTCGGACCCTCCTCGGTTGCCAGTTTCAGCTCCTCGGTATGACCTGCAATCTTCGACAGAAGACATCCAACGCGACCGTACCAGAATGTAATCGATCTGATTGGCTGTGTGACCATCGTTTGAATACCAGGTGAGCAAATGCTTCCGAGGGTGTTGGAAACGCGTATTGGTAACGCACATATGGTTGACTTCTGCAAAGCTGATAAGTCGTGCTCCGTTCTCGCAGCGCTCACCTAGACCAAACTTTCCCAGTATGTGTCTGGTGGATGAGTCAGAAGGTCCTGTTCGTGCGTTCCAGTCACCAGCAAAAAACAGTATGTCGCCTCTGGAAATTCCGTTGATGGTCTCTTGCAATTGGTCGTAGAACTCATCTTTCACATCTGAACCAGCTGCGAGGGTTGGTGCGTAGACGGCTACGACTGTGATGTTAAAAGGTTTCCCTCTCAGTCGGACCGTTGCGATCCTCGGTGATACGGGATTCCAAGCCAGCATGGCTCTCTGCGCTGTAGGACCAAGTAAAATGGCTACACCGTGTTGTCCGGACCCGTCAACTGGTCCGCTGTGATGCATCAAGTATGTTGATTCTGCCGACGGTACTTTTATCTTCGTTGATCCCGTGCCGGGCAGTCGGACTTCAGACAGGCATGCAAACGATGTTTCACCAATAGTAAAATATAAAAAGAAATAAAACTCCATGAAATATATTGCAAACAAATAAAGATTCGCAAATTTCTTATTATTTCAACAAATGTTATTAAATATATACAGCTCAAGCTCATTATAATGTATCCAATACCTATTTGATAAATAAGTCATTTGTGGAAGTAAATGGTTGATATGTTATGATAAGTGTACATAAAGTAAAAAGTGGCCATATTTTGTTTTCACCCAGGATTCCAATCGTCTAAAGGATATAGTCATTTTGAAAGTGAGACAAATCGGGTTAAAATACATAGTACACCACAAACAAAAAGCGAGAAACTTACAGGCTGCGAAACGTGTATACATAGAAACAAAAACAATTACAATTTTGAATTAGAAAACCTGTTCAAACTTCTTTTTTTTATTCTTTAAATTTGTTAAGAGTTTGAAGTAACATCATCCCATTGTATTTAACTAGTCGTCGAACAAAATAACATAACTACCACCAGGTGTTGTTCGACGAATGGTTAAATACAATGGGGTTGGTGTTTAATTCAAGCTCGCAAACTTGATTTAAAGAATTTTTACCACCACACGCTTAATCATTGTTGTCTAATTTTCTTTTGTTTATGTTTCTGAGGATTAGTAATGTTGTATGTAGCAACCTTGACTGTGCATTATTTTTTTAGCTTTGAAGAACCCTTGGAAATCAGCCCGATTTTGGGATGTGCTTTTTATAAACAATGTGTTCAGGAACTGCAAAAATGTTCTCCTCTATGCTAGCTATGCGTAGATTAAAATGATTTTAAATTCGCTTCCTCATAATTTGTACAGCCCGACTATAATTACGCACTGGGAAGCTATGGCATTTTTCGTAAAAACGCAATGTTTGACTTTTCGATTGCGAGAACCATATCCTTTACATTTAAATTTAGCAGGTGCAATTAAGTCTAAACAAAAATCAATTGTGTACTAGGTATTCTAAAATTCATTTCTTTTTGAATTCTTCGAGTACATATTTAAGATGGTGCGTGTCCTTTAAAAGGTACACTGACTTATATTGTCTTTTGTTCGGGTAGAGACGCATTACACTTTTGTTGTTTGCTTTAGGAAAATTTTCTTGTGTAATTGTTTATTAATAAAATTGTTTTGAGCACCGCCATTGCTTCACATTGAAATTCATCAGAACCGATTTTTGTTATTCTGTCGACTAAATTGCTTATCAAATTTTCATTTTGCGAAACTGGGATAGCAATGAGGCAACGAATGTTTTGTTCTGCCCAGGTCTGTTTTTGACATATTTTCTTTTTTAGACTGCCATTTTCCTGTCTCAATAGCAACACGTCAGGAAAAGACTGTGCGTTTGACGGAGGAGTTTCGCAACTGCATGTAACCGGTATGTGATGGTCCATGTTGTTAAAATCTTTAAGCTTACCATATGTTTCGACAACTTCATTTATGAATATGACGTTGTCATCAAAAAACCTCGGACAAGTATATTTCATTTTTGTCTCAATATTGTATATAGCTAATTTTTGATCATTCTAGCTTGAATATAATATAATTGGCTTGTGCCATGATAGGTGTATGTAACTAATTTCTCTATAATAATTGTGATTCATGTTTGTGTTTATTTGCTATTTGTCTAAGCAAAAAAAACAAGGTATTTTTATAGATGTGCTCACAAACTGTATTCGGGGGGCATACAACACTCCTATCAAAGTTAGATTTTCATCCGTCTACTCACCAAGCAAGTTCAGGTATCGTTTTCACGAAAAGGTGCGCAAATTGCTTACTTATGTATATTTAAATGGCAAATAGACCCAGTGTAATTCATTTTACCCAAAAAAACCTCTGAATTTTATCGATATTCTGCGCCAACAATGCAATCTGGTTACTTCGCTAAAAATTTTATTTAGTACACTTTGTAATTCGATCCAAACTACGAAATTGGCTACCTTTGTAATATCTATATTTAAACGGTATTTGGAATTGACAATGTCTTTTGGTATGTAGCCATATGCACTAATTAAATTTTCCCGAAATGTAAGGAATGCAAACTGTGGTAGAAGATTACATGAAAATTTCTGTCACAATGCGTTTCGCTTAAATTCTCATAACATTTTCAAAATGACAGTAGAGCAAGAATTTCACCCGTCAAAATATTGCTACATGAATGGATACAATTAGCATATAAACCTAAGTTAGTTCTATTCCGGTTTTATCCAAATTTGGGTATTTTCATGGAATACAAGAAGCATAACTGCAGTGAGAATAAAAATTTGAACTCAAAAGTAATCCCGGATAATTTCTGTATACATAACTTTCCAGAAAGAAATCTATTCTACTTAAACTCACGCCAAGATAATATATCTCAATTCTAACTTTTAGTAAGTTGAACACATTATACCCTCAATTTTTTGTCTTAAATCGATCGTCGTACCTTAACCTGATGGCACAAATAAGGGAATTTATTAATTAGAATTTAAAATAAAATCAGAACTATCTTGCTCTCTAGGCAGAAGGCGGTTGATTTTAAAAGAATACATAACATGATTGATAAAGTAAAAAATAGTGAAATTGCGAATGTTGGACCGAACAAGATAAAATTTACCTAATATAGTCATTAATAGGTATTCTATGTTGTAATCAAGTCAAAAAACATTCAAACATTTTGCTAAATTGTGTACATTTGATGTAAATATTTAAAAGGTTGAAATTTACAAATAAACATTTATCATTGTGGTTTCATTCCATTCATTGATTTTAATTGAAGTTCGTACCCGTATATTAGGGTCGCGAGATTTATTATTAACATAGTAAACATTAAATTTGAATTAAATTTAACCTAAAATTTTATTAACTCGATAAACGGAAAGCAGAGTCTAATATTAAATTGAAATGCTAAGATAAAGCTTTATATACAACTTTTTTTTAATTATAACGTTTGTGTAACTGTTAATTTTTTAATTGCCTGATTTTTTTTGTGCTAACACATGATTGCTCCCAATTAATTCCTTGAATGGAAACATTCCGAATACTTTTTTCAATATCGTCTAATCGTTCCACAATACATTGCAAATTTTAAGAACAAACTAACTGAGCAAATATAATATTTTCTCCAGCTGTTTCATTTATACCTTTGACTGGTTAGTCATTTTACTAGATGGACTCGCGTGGCGTATGTCCGTGAACCTATAACTACTGGGTACAACTAAATAATTCAAATTTCAGTGATTTAAGTTTTAGTTTATCTTGACATTCGTTGGACTATTTGTTTTATACTCAACATGCTTTACCTTGTACCTCAGGAAATTCTCACAGCTAAAAGCTGGGAACCAAGTAAATCAATATCGCCCACAGAAACATAACGCCGTGGTAAGTGATAAAAAGTAAAGACATAAACAAAACTAGTGTGAAATTTTACTAAAACCGCTCGATTTATAATTAGGACCACCTAGATACGTAACAGCTAATTTTATTTTAATAGACACGCTCACGTAGCGTATGTTCATGTATGCGTGTAAAAATAAATGAAGAATGGCCAGTTAAAAGAAATAAATGCATATAAACACGCTCAAAAACGAAACTGCATTCTTTGGATGTTAGTTTAAATTTAGCACACGTCAGACTAATTGCATTATTCATACCATTTTAAACAATGCATTAAAATTGCTTTCTCAAATGGAAGAGAGTGCAAAAACAAAATTATTAGCATTCGGTGTTCGGTATAATCTTGATTCCTTTACATTTCCAGGTGCACTGCTTGTTTTTTTTAATTGATTGATGGGTTCTCAATGGCTACGTAACTCTGAAACCATCCATACACTGCTTGTCCAGAAATGTATTTGAATTAAAATGTCCCGATATTTTCCAAATTATCCGGACTTCACTTCTCAGTCCCGTATTTGGAGTTGACACCATACTCACAGAAGAAAACAACTAGTGGCAAGTCTGATATCCTCATTCAAGACAGATCAGACAAACTGGGAAGTGAGTTGGGGTCATAATATATTATAACAAAAGTTTTATTTACCTTAATCTCTCTATAGCCAATTGCAAACAGGATAAGATTAGGTGTACCGGGAATCGAGGATTACTGTAATATAATGCAAATTGAAATTGTATGACTCGGAAAAGCAATTTTTTAAATATTAAAAAATCGTGACATCACGGATAGACGTATATGTCAATTTATACGCATTAAATATATAGGTTCTATATATGTCAATTTAGATTAGAGTACACATATATGCGTTAATAAGTTTTTTGTATGTATGTGTGGATCGTTTCATGTATACATGTAAGTGTAACAGAATAGATATTAAGGCCCGTTATTGGGACAGACAAAAAATACTTTAGGATGTAAAGTAAATATAAATAGATCCGTCTTAAATGAAGATATGAGATTTGTTGTTTTCTGTGAGTATGTTGTCAACCCTGAAAATAGGACTGAAAATTATGTCCCGAAAATTCAGAATAATCGGCAAATCTTAATTAAAATACATTTCCGGACAAGCAGTGTAGGAACGGCTTCAGAGTCACGGAACCAGTGAGAATCCAGCAATCAATTATTAAAACAGGCTGTGCACCCGGAAATGTAAAGGAATCAAGATTTTATCAATCTATGGGTGCTATTAATTATCACGCAACCGTGAATTGTAGTATCAGCTCGAACATAGACAGCATTACGTAAACGCAAATACCTTTTAAGGAACATATCAATACCAAAAATTATTGTCAGGGTAAATTATATAAATCTCAAAATTAAGGAGCTCAATAAAATTGTGAATAAACATAAACCATATTGAGACAAAAAATATAATAAAACTAGTTAACGAATAAAATGTAAATTAAAAGGAAAATGGATTATTAAGATAAAACTGGCTTAATAAGCGTTTGACTATATAACAGCAATAAATTAATGGATGAAATAAGATATCAGATAAAGGTTACGTTTTTTTAAATTGTAATCTAATCTGAAAAACCAGGATAAGCTTCTAAAATCACTGAAACTCTTAACAAAATTTAAGAACTTTAATCTTTTGATGCCTTCAGTTTTAGATTCTGACCCGGACAATCGTTTGTAATATCAACGTTTGATTAGACTTCAATAGATTGCATAATCAGACACGATATTATATTAGGATTACATATTGCTAGGCATCTATGGTCATCTCAGTTATTTGTATGCCCAATTTCCAAGGCCTGGCTGACAAGATCAGACATAGGAAAAGGTTTGTAATTACATCCAGTTCTATTCTCTACTCTCTAACCTGGACTGGGCGAATAGTTTCACCAGCATAAATGATACTATTACCTTTGCATGGGATTTTATGCAATCCAGATTTTTCTAGAACTTAATTATTATTTTTTTGTTTAGGGCGTCTAATGCCCAGTGTAACTTTTTGACTGTAATTGGGTTAATATTGTAATTCAAAGCTGTTGATTTTATTGTCCTCCTTAGTTTAGAATCCGGTAATGCCACGGCCTACATTCTACTTCTCTCTATCAGTTTTTGTACTTCAAATTAGGATTATATTTTCGTGCGACTTACATCATTGATATTTTTATTGACTTATCAAGGTAAAGGTTAATCCTGAACATTGATGTTTTATACATGCTTATATTAGGCTTCTTATTGTTATTGATTGCAAGATTCGAATTTCCAACCGCTATGAATGATTTTACCTAAAATTATGACGTATTCCCGAGTAAATGACCTATCTGTAAATTTGTGCTCTTAATTAATTTGACATCGGAAAAACGGTGATAAAATCAAGCATACCTAATAATTGTAAATTAAAGCTTACACATGATTAGTTAATTTTTTTTTAAATTAAAAATTTATCATCACACTGGTTCTACATCATTAATATGCGATCCAAGAATCGTAGATGTCTATAACGTAGGGATCTACTTGTACAGTCTAACGCATGTCAAGGTTAGAGAAAAATTTTGCCACTGTAGTTTAACTCAGTTGGCAATGCTCTGTAGTTATTGTTTAACGGACATACGCGACACGCGCCTATCGAGGTAAACGTCAGTCAGCTACTATGAGACTAAGTGGTCGGAAGTTCCAGTGAAACACCTAAAGGAAATATCATACATTCGCGATTAGTTTGTCCATTAAATGTGTAAAGTATTGTGGACCGATGCATTATACCCAAAACAGTTGATCAAAAATATATTTCTAGCATCCGAATTGACTGCACGTAAGTTAATTAAAAGATGAGTTAATTAGGAAATTTCTAGTCTCGTCGATCAATTAAACTTCTTTCAAACAATATTTAAGTTGAACTAGATCAGCATCGAATTCAAGGTGTATCATAAATCAAAACAAGTAAACAGAAGAACCAATTATGTCCTTTAGAAAGGTATGTACAAATCACTATTATTCGTAAATGAATTAAATTTCTAGCAATCTTTAATTTAAATTCTCATGGCATGTATCTTAATTATGTTAGTTGTGTAAATATTATTAATATGTTGTTTCGCAGGTTAGATAAACGTAAACTGGTACTTGTCAAAGAGAAAGCTAAATAAAAGTCGATGTTTCTTTCTATTTTTTTAAAATGTATATAAAAGTTTGCTGCTAGCGCTCAAATTAGAGAAATGGTAAAATTCTGAATTACACCAGATAGAAAGTTGATGAATTTTGGAATTCATAGATCCTGCATAAATAGAACTAATTCAATCGCAGCTAATCATACAGTACATTGCTTATCAACGAGTCTGATTGTTAATTAAGTTAACTTGCTTAACCGCGGTATCAATATGGAAATTGCAAATGAAAATTAATTAGAAATTTATGATCAAAATATACAGTAGGTATAGGACGAAACGAACGTCACATAAGATAATACTCTACGTTCAGGCTGACTGTTGCTTATCTTTCTGATCATGTTTGGACTATTTTGTTTCTAGGCGGGCAACACCTAATACGAAATAACATATTTATTAGTTCTCCGCAAAGAAAACAGATTATAACTGTTAGAAATGAGGTAATCAAATAGGCTGTTAGAAGGATAAAACTGCGTTCAGATAAGGATAGGGCTAAATTTGAATTAAATAGAGCTGCAATGGACTTAACACGTCAATAAAATAAAGTTAAGCTATAAATCTGTCACGCGTATTTTAAATTCCATGCCGAGAATTCAGTTTTAAATGAGTGGGTTAGACCATGGGGTTGATTAAATTATCTGTAGGAAAATTCAAGTATGCGCAATTTAAATGACATGGTCTTAAAAGTCATTCACTAGAGTCTAGAAATTTTATTATTGCGAATTAAAATTTATGAAATAATGTTTTTTTCTAGAATAGATAAATCATCAGGTCTGTAATGAAATCGACTTGGTTCAAGTTTAGAAATGATAAGTAGTATTTTCAGTAACTTCTTTTAATTCAAGATTAAATGAGATTCTTTCTTAAGATAGGAACCAAAACATTTATCAAATAAAAACGATCATGGATTCCAAAAATAAACTGATTTATAATACAAAAAAAATTCATAATCCATTCTTTCTTAGAATACTTATATAAATTGCTTAAACTCGTATTGTTATTATACACCACTTTATTAACACTATTCTTTGTACATGTTTGTGTAGAGTGCTCTTTGTGTAAAAAGATATTACTTGATAAATTGGAAGTACAGCCGGGATTCTATTCTTTGCAACATTGGACGAAATTGAGGCGACATCGGTTAATGCTACTGAGGTCAATGCATGAGGTTCCACAACGTAATGACGAAAACCAGAAGTGCATTCGCCATCTTTCAAAAATACCAATTATTTTTTTCGTGACACGTGAATGTGATTTTCAGAAAGCTGTGTTGCCTAGTCGTCCCGATGCCGAATTAGGGTTCAGTTGCCGATTGCAGATCTTCATTGTAATTTAAATACTGTTTGTGGCGGAGAACTAATAAATATGCAAATATGTGTTAGGTGTTGCGAACCTAGTAACAAATTAGTTCAGTTGTTACCAAAAGGATAAACCATAGACAGCATGAACGGAATGTATAATCTCATGCCCATTCGTTTCGTGCTTACTGGTGACTCATCAGTAGGAGCCGGTATTACGCCCTTTAACCACTATATATTTGGTAGAAGAATGTGGAATAATAGGACGGTACAATCTCCTAGACGAATGTGTAAACCTGTAATAGTGAAGCTAACATCATCTAAAGTCAACGACAATGCGACTTCAACGCTAACTCACACTATATAATATATATACCGAGTCTGTAAAGGATACTAACACTATGGCTATTGTGTTAGTAACCGATACCAACGTTATTGTACTGGAAAAGTACATGGTACACCTAATACATACTTCCATATATATTATTTCTCCGCAAGAAACAGTATTTAACTGTTATATATTGAATTTAATGATGTCATGCTTACCGCGAAATGTGATAACTGATGTCGATCAAGGCCAGAATGTATGGATTTACTGGAGTAACAGGTGTTCAGAAATTGTTGTAATTCTCAATTTCGGTGAACTATAGCATAAATTGATATCCATCATTTTGGTACCATGTACCGACTCGGAAACCGTAGTGTTAGTACCATGTACCTTTTCGGTACAATAATGTTGGTATCGGTTACTAACACAATAGCCATAGTGTTAGTATCCTTTACAGACTCAAGTATATATATATATATATATATATATATATATATATAGATATAGCTAGCTTGAAGTCGCATTGTCGTAGACTTTATATGATGTTAGCTTCACTATTGCAGGTTTACACATTCGTCTAGGAGATTGTACCGTCCTATTATCCCACATTCTTCACTCAAATATATAGTGGTTAAAGGGCGTAATACCGGCTCCTACTGATGAGTCGCCAGTAAGCACGAAACGAATGTGCATGAGATTATACTTTCCGTTCATGCTGCCTTTGGTTTATCCTTTTGGTCACAACTGAACTATTTTGTTAATAGGTTCGCAACACCTAATACATACTTTCATTGTAATTTGTTTAAAGAGGAATTAATTACACGTTTTGCTTATATATATTTGTGTAAACGTTTTGTATTTTAGTCTTTGAATCCGATTAATTAAACCGCTAGTAGTCTGGCTTGACTTTGTTTTTGGTACACGGACAGTTTTTCTAGATTGATTAGATTGACAATACCATCGCTTCAAGAAAATGGACCCGCATTGTACAAATCAGACTATGAGGGCGAAGCGGCTATGAGTTGGTGGAGCAGTTTAATGTGCGTTGACCAATACGTAATATAGCAGTTTCGAATATGTTGTTCAAATCTTTACTATTATATTTCGTCAAGCCAAATCTTTCCAAAGGGAAAAAAATTGAAATGTGAATAATGTATGAAATAACCTATTCCTACCATGTTTTCTAAACCTTAATAAAGGCATCAAAAATATAAGCCACTAGAAGTGCTATTTTTCCCAGTATAGTTGATCGTTTCACCTTGTTGCGCAAAGTTGTCGTTTTCACATGGTAACAACGCCAATGTGGATTGCAGCGTTAAACGCTCACATTGTTTGGAGACTTCTGTCATCGTATGCGCCTCTGTTATTTCCACTTTATTTTGTTGCCAATCCCGATTGTATGTTTGTTGATTCTAGTCGAGGGCCTGTTATATATGAGATATATATATATATATATATATTTATATGCAGAAATAATAAAGCACTTCATTTTAATATTTGGGTAAAAGTTTACTAAAGGCGATATTTTAAATCAAATCACAAGAATAACAAAATTTAGCAAATAATATACCAGTAACTAAAACTAGTGTACAGGCCTTCGACTAGAATCAACAAGCATACAATCGGATTGGCAACAAACTGAAGTGGAAATAACAGAGGCGCATACGGTGACAATTTTCCAAACAATATGAGCGTTTAACACTGCAATCCACACTGGCGCTGTTACCATGTGGAAATTATAAATTTGCGCAACGAGGTGAAACGATCAACTACACTGGGAAAAATAGCACTTGTATATGTAACAGTGAACAATGCGCACAAATGGTTAATTCTCAAGCCATCAAAACAATAATGACCAGATCTCAGACATCACTTTGCAATACTGCGAGAATGACCTTTACATACAAACACAAACGCATACACACTTACCAACCAGCCAAAACAAGAAACAGAAGTAAAAACGAGTCAGATTTGTTACCACTAGCATAATCAATTGAAAACCCAAAATGTATAAATATGTATGATTGTATAAGAGATGATTAGTATTCACGAAATAAATGGCCTTTATCCACTTTGTTATTAATGTGTTGTTCTTCCTAATTATAAGAATACTGTGTTAATTAAAAGGGCATGGATATAATAAAGATCAAAGAGCGGGGTCAGCCTTTTACCCGTAAGGAACTAAACACTTATATTGCAGCCAACTGTACGTGTGCCAAACTTCTAGAAAGAATTAAGTTCTTCAAATCGTGTTTAGAATCAGATGTTGTGCCAAAACGATTCCTCAAGCAGTGCAGAAGAAATAACCAAAAACCGACGAATAAACTTATAAGTCGCTTATTGCTCAATGGTATCGAGGACAACCAATCAAAACTGCAAGATGCTGAGAGAATCATTCAATCACTGGGTTGTCAAATTGCAAGACTGAACGACAGCGAATACACCGCTTTCACAAAGAAGATAGAAACGCTGATGAAAATAACAGCGGACAAAGAAACCAAGGACCTCACGAGGGACCTGGACAAATTTCCTACACAATCAAAATTTCCTACGAACCCAGACGCTTTTATTCACAATTATTCAAAAGTGATCTTGTCAAAACACCAGAAAGAATTACTCTCCTTAGGAGCAAAATTCTGCGTAGTCAAGAAAAACCTAAGTGAACGTGACATTATTGACATTCAGGCTGGAACGGAAAATTTCTACAATGACTTAACGAAAGACACCGCCCCACATGCATTCAATGGACAAGGACTGAAAGCTGAGATAGTAAGCGCACTAGAACAATACAAGAAGGAATTCAAAGGCAGCCAAATCATCACAAAACAGCACATAGACGAACTCAGAAAACTCCAATCAGACAAATCCATACGACTTGCCACACCCGACAAAGGATCAGGAATTGTTATACTTGAAGCCGACGCTTATAGGAAGTCCATGAACGATATAATAAATGATCAATCTAAATTTAAGCATGACATCAAACAGAAAGATGATTCAACAAACATCGAATCAAGAATTAATGCAATTTTGAAAAAGATGGAAAAACACGTTTTAACATCGATGGCTGACTCCGAGATTAGATCAAAACTCACAGAAGACATCCAAAAGGCAAAACCCGTCGGAACAAACACCGCAAGATTGTACGGCAAACCAAAAACTCATAAAGCCGTGACAGCCTCAGGAGCTCCCTCGATGCGGCCCATTATGTCAATGATCAACGCTCCACAACATAAACCAGCCAAGTTTCTCTGCAAACTACTTGAACCAATACGGAGCATCATAAACGCAAACACTATCAAGGACTCCTTCGAACTAGCAAATGAATTGAAGGGGAAGAACATCCTACAGAATAAAATGGTCTCGCTTGACGTCTCATCCTTATTTACAAACATACCACTGGATAAGACAACGGAGATCTTGTGTGACCTCATCAAAAATGAGTTTTTTGATTTCCCTATAGACACCAATGACATCAAAGACCTCATATTAGCATGTACTAAAAACGTGCAATTTACATTCGAAGGGATATACTACCGCCAGATCAATGGTGTAGCTATGGGAAGTTGCATCGCACCCCTCCTGGCAGATGTATACATGTATCACCTGGAAAAAACGAGCCTAAAAGGTATAATTGACCAGTGCGCACTCTACAAAAGGTATGTAGATGATATCTTGTTGTTCATCTCAGAAGCAGCAGACCCTTCCGAAATCCTCAAACAAGCAAATGGAGTCGATCCAGACATCAAATTCACTCTCGAGGTAGAGAAAGACGACAGTTTTCCCTTCCTTGACATCAAACTCACTCGAGAAGCAAACGGGGGATTTGACACTGGCCATATATAGAAAATCCACTTTCACCGGACAATACATTCACTACAACAGTAGTGTGGCTTATAGAACATGAAATGACTAATATTATCTTAACAGGTTTAGCTAAATGTAATAAATTTTGTAAGACAAGCTAAAATAAATTGACAAAAAATAAATCCGTTTTAGTGATCGATAATTAAGCTATATAAAATTTAGCAACCAATGCGTAAAATTGCAATTTATTTTAATGGTAGCACACATTTTTATATTTAAATAAACATATATATATATATATATATATATATATATATATATATACATATATATATATATATATATATAGATGGGAAGAAAAACACATTAATAACATTGTGTATTATGGCCATTTGTTTCGAGATTACTAAAGTTCGCTCTAAAATCTTTCATTTATATACATTCTTGGTCTTCATTTGATTATAAAAACCCAGAATCTATATAAATGAAAGATTGTAGAACAAAGTTTAGTAATCTTGAAATAAATGGCCATTGTACACATTATAATTAATGTGTTTGTTCTTCCTAATTAGAAATATACTGTGTAATATTTGAAGGCAATGGAAATAATATATATATATATATAAACTTAAAATCGAAAGAGATAATTACCAATATTGGCTTCATCTGAACTGTCGTTTAAAATTTGAATTCATCAGTTTTGTTAATTTTCTGTACTAAGTAATAAAAGTTTCTTAAGAATAGACATTACTATAACTTTGAACACATTTATTAAATACAGATTGTAAACGCCACTTTTATTGACAATATGCATCATTAATTAAGCATGTCTCATTGGATATATTAAACTTTTAAAACGATGGAAGGTCTTTGTTTGTTCTTCCTCACGCTAAACAGTGATAAGATATGCTTAAATATTGATTTATAATGCGAAATTTTGTCCTCCGTGCTTGCAATCTCTCGGCTATTTTCTTGTGCTGGACAATTGATAGCATTAGTAGGTCAGTAAAATCTGGAATCCTTTATACTTCCAGGTGCACTGATTTTTCGCCTTGATCGATAGATTCTTACTTATCCCTGCATTTTGAAGCCCCCCATCAGCTAATTGTCAGAAAATAACGTAGGAATCAGATTTTCTGATTTGTTTTGGTGTTTGGACTTCATTTCCAATCCTATCTTCAGTGTTGACACCAGAGACACAGGAAAAAAATTGTGTCAAATGTGGTATTCTCATTCAAGATGGATCTTTTTATATTTATTTTAGTCCCTAAAGTCTATTATATCGTCTTCATGCACTATTTCCTATACTCACATTTATACAGAAACTTATTCCCGCCACCCTCAAGCACACAAGACCTATATAAACATATGTTTATACTTTTAAAGTGACATTTATAGAATGAATGTAAGCAAACACTATGGATTGACACATATGCCTACTCATGATGTCTCGATTTTTTAAATTAATTTTCCGGTCGCGTAGAAGATAAACAATAATAATAAATATTCGTAACAGAGTTCGCCGGCAGTATCATAAAAATTTCAGTTGATATTTAAAGTGCAGTTCTTCTCTTTGCAGCACAACATCCTTGGATAAGGCATTGAAATCATACGACATGCAGACGCTTCGAATTCGAATTTATGGATCCACCAGCAGGACATTCCACATGCTCACACAATTACTTCAAAAGACGGCACAAAAAAACTAGCAAAATTAACTTCTTTTCTTAGACACATTTCTAGTTCTTTACATTAATACAAATTAAAATTAACCAATCAAGTTTTCAATCAACTAGCATGCACTGTATACTAACACGTCTACGAAATCGTATGAAAATCATAGCCACTTTTTACGTCTATGCTTGAATCCATGCGTGTTTATGTGCCAATTGTTTACCGGAATAATCGATCAAAAATAGGTGGAAAGTCAATTATCCAATCTTGTCTCGATTACTCATTTGGTTATGAAATTAATGTTGAGATTACACATACATTAACCGAACATCTTTCTACATATATTTATAGTTACGAATTCTATACATACGAAATTTTACCATGTGCTATACAAGCAACCGAAGGTGCAATATTCCGTTAATTTTCTTCATCTAACCAGGGAATATTTTAATTCATATCTGAACTCACTATAATCCTATCTTGCATCAATCAGCTTAAAAACCAATTAATCGAAAGATCAATTAAATTTCTAATAGTTAGATAAGTAAAATTGTTGATGTAGGATTACGAAGTAGCACTCGTTAAACTTGAATTAAATTGATGTACTGAGAGTAATCAATAAACCGTAAAATGCGTCCAAATAACGAAGATGTTTGGAATAGAAGGACATAAAGATGTAGAGAGAAAGGGATAATCGAATAAAACCCGTAACTTCCCGATACATGAATGGATAATTCCAGTTTAAATGCAAAAGAATAATAAGACATTACTCATTAAATGAATAACAAGTAAAATGAAGCCATATTAAATGCAAAACTCAAACAGATTGAATAAGAACTGAAACCAGTAAAAAACGTGTAATTGAAACTTAAATAAAAATGCTGAATTTATTCGCTTTTCTATCCCTCTTTGATAATTTTTGCACTGAATACTTAATTCCTCGCATTCATCAGGTCTTTTTTCTTGCTCAATTCCATTGATCCATTGATTATTAGGCCTATCGATATTGCAACTATTGATACACTCATAATAACAGTTCAATATTTATTAGCAATTGACATTCTAATCAAAATATTCAATCTGCTCCTGTTACAATCTACGCAATTTATCTAAAGATCATAATCTCCTGAGTGCTTTGCTAGGTCAGACTTCTGTATTTAACAATATTTAAACACAATTTTAGGTTCTCATTTTGTAACCTTAATTGAATACATCGTTTCCCCAACATACGTCAGATTACAGAATTCATATAACATTTCATATACCAATGAAGTGTTCAGTGTTTCTGTTCTATCATTTTTGTTCTGATACTTTGCAGCCCGTGCTAATTGCGTGTTTCAATACAACTTTTTATTATATTAATTTCCTAACATTCTTATTTTTCTGCTCATTTGAAAATTGGTATTACCACGTTCATATTGTGGTTTCGCCTGCCTTAAATGTTTTGAATCAAAGTAGTGTTTCAACAACATTCCCTTCATTTTCCAAACTTTTAACTACTTTGGGTAACTATTTTTCCTGAATATCTCCTTAAGAATTATCAATTCATCTTTTGCAATAATTCATATCAACTGTACAAAGACTTCTCAGTGTCATAGATTGCAAAATGTCTATATTCATAGCATTATTTTGAATCGAATAAAAAGGAATATGATGACCCCGAGACGTTTTCTCCTTATAGATTTCCTTTTCTAATACCTCATCATTCCGCCTCAATATCATGTCAGGGAAATTTATCTCCCCTTGGTTCTACTTCCAACGTGCACTTTAGGTCACCTGTTTCATTTGATAACATAAAAATGCTTCTTAATTCATTATCACCATATGTCTAAATTTAAAAGCATCATCACGGTATCTTACAAGCACATTTGGTTTTGAGAGGTGTTATTTATAATAGCGCTTTTACTGGATAATGTATGATTATGTTAACAACCGGGACAAACTTTGTTTGCTACTTGGCACTGCTTTCATTTATTTATAATATACATTAAGAAACAGAAAATATGCGGATGACATACACATATTTAACAAATACATAACATTAATTATCGTCGTAAGGCTACCATCTAATAATTCCAGCTAATAGCCTTAATTAAATAAATTTCCGTGGAGAATCACAAATATTTGGTGACAGGTACACACACTAATACGCACCCACAATCCATAAATCTATTTTCTCAAAATGGAATTTATGCTCCGAATTAATTATTGTTTTTAAAATTTATAAATGTGATATATTTTAGTTAAACAAATTTTGGCTATTTGGTTCTTTCGAACATTTTATACAAGTAATTCCGTATATATTGTTTGTGGCAGGGAACAAAGTCATAGGAAAGGGTGTATTATGTGTTACTAAGTGTGCAACACATAGTACACAAAATAATTGCGTAATTGAGTAGATTAAAGAAGTAAAAATATTACGTATTATTAAACATTGATCTCAATCTCTGATTATATTAGAATTCAAATATGAATAATAAAATACTATAAACAAATTATTTTCTTCTTTTAAAAATTTTAAAATAACATATAGATGACAAGCCCGTCTCACGATTCAAAATATAACATGTTATGTACGATTTTGTAAATAGCTATATTTTTTATTTGTCTTAACGCATCACGCACTATTGAGAATTTCTGCTATTACTCGGCAAATAGTTTAACAATAAATCCATTCTTTATATATTTCGAAATTTTATGTTTTTATTTATTAGATTGATGCGATAGAGCTAAAAGGTAGCCATGCCTAAGCCTACGTGATGTTCTTACAACCTGCTTGTCCACTTTTTCGAGTGTATTCATTGGCCTTATTATTTATCAGTCGCTTGAGTATTTGCCTACCTCGTGTTTCAAGTTACATTGAACTTTCGCAATAGCAAATGCATTAGATGGAATTTGATATTGTTAGAAAGGTCAATTTCCGTCTTTCACCTATACATTATTTATCATGCGGGCAAGTGAAACACATGCTTAGAAATGAGTTCTAGAATCTATTCTGTTGCGGAATTTTTTTCATACAGAAATATTTCTTTTCTATACAGGTTAGCTTTGATAAAATAAATTTCAATGTAGTATCAAAAATACTTGAAGTCTCACACCAAATACACACACATGCACGCACAAGGTGAACTACAAATCTGTTTTTGCTAAAAAGAATTGAGGCTATAAATTAATGTATATTTTCTAAATTAATAGATGCAATATATTTTACATTGGTACATTTAAAACATTATACTGTTAAAAATTTCAACTTACGTCTTTCGATTTTATTTTGTTCATCTCAGAGACCAGAGGAATACCTGGGTAAAATAAGTTACGGCTTATGTTCTGTTCTGACATGTTTTAAAAACAGAATTATTTTTATTCAATACAGGTTATCTAATAACTCCGGGTAATACCTTTGATTAAATAAACTTAAATGTAATTTAATAAATACTTGAAGACTTAACACACATACACACACATGCACACACAAGGAGAACTACAAATCTATTTTTCCTCAAAACAATTTAAGTTATACTTTAATGAGTATTTTCTAAATTAACAGTTGCAAAATATTTCATGTAGACACACTTTGAATATTATATAGCTAAATATTTTAACTTCCGACTTTTCGAGCATATATTGTTCATCACAGAGACTAGAGAAATACCTGGTTAAAATAAGTTACGGCTTATATTCTGATTCCGGGCAAGACCTTCTATAAAATAAACTGCAATGTATTTTTTTTTTAATATTGGAAAGCTGAACACACATACGCACATGCACAAAAAAGAACTAAAAATCTATTTTTCCAAAAAGAATTTAATTAAATTAACGAGTATTTATTAAATTAATAAATGCAATATTTGACATGTAGACACATTTAAAATTTCCTATTGTTAAGAAATTTGAACTTCCCCGTTTTTGAGTACACATTATTGATCATGGATTCCAAGGAAATACCTGGGTAAAATAAGTTATGGTCTATAATCTGTTCTGTCAATTTTTAAAACAGAAATATTTTTAATCAAAAAAGGATATCTAATATCTACGGGTACTACCATCAATAAAATAAACTTCAATTTATTAACATAATTACCTGAAGACTCGCCACACATACACACACATGCACTCTTAAAAAGAAATATAAATTCATTTTCCTAAATAGAATTTATGATTTAAATTAAAGAGTATTTTAAAAATTAATAAATGCCATATATTTTATGTAGACACAGTTATAACTTGATATTATTTATCACAGAGACCAGAAGTAAGCCTAGGTAAAATGAATTATGGCCTATGTTCTATCGTGTCTATTTTTAAATGAAAAAATAATTTTCACCCATACAAGTTATCCTCGTCTTATATTATTTACACGCAAAATAGTTGAACTTGGAAAAACACGCCAACTTTGGTTTATTCAGTGGATAAAAACTAATACCGATGCATAGACCGAACCCTTTGTGAAATATTTAGCAAATATCTGACTTCCATATTGCATTTTTTCAGTTTTTCGCGTGCAATAACAGATACTTAAGGAATGCAACTGGCATAACTTCGAATTGGAGAGAAATGATAACATACTGCAGTGTAGATGCTCCAAACCTATTACTGACTGAGAACCCCATAGATGCCAAGTCGTTATCAATCTTCCCTTGCCCATTTGAATCTAATCTAGAATTCTCATTCACATCTATTAACTTCATGCCTGTCATATCTTGAGCTAATTTGCTTGTGTCCTCAAACTTAAGATTAGCTTCCATGCTGATCGTACTTAAATATTAATTTGATAACTTTGTGTTAGGTAAACGGAATGTGAACTTCTTACGTAGCAAAACACCCGATCAAATAACCTGGAAAGAAATAAGACGTGAACAACAGAATTATTAAATTACCTGTTACAGAACGATTCAAAAGACAAAATGATAGCAGGTGTATATTGTGAAAATCGAGTAATTATAAACGTAATGTTTGAATCCACTGTCATCATGATTCAAACATTTCGGTACGCAATCCGAAAATCAGGTAAATTATCTATTTCCTGTCGCGCAAAATGTTTCTTTTAAAGCTTAATTATAAACGTAAATTGAAGAAAAGGAATAAATGCAACTTGCTGAGGAAAGTCAGGCCAGTCACGTACAGATACCAAAAACTGAAACTACGCGAAATTCAAAAGTATATATGCTGTCGAGTATTTAAACAAAGAATGCTTTGGAAAATAAACGAATAATTTCGTTTTAAATAATATTTGTTTCAATTAGCCAAGGTGGTTTAAATTTATCAATAAATGTCATTTTAATTTTGTCGGAGGAATTATCTTCCTCCACAGCAGTAATACGATACCAGAGCTGAAAAATATTCCTGCTGGCACAGGGCTCTTTGTGTTATGACCCTATGCATCAGCATAGAAAGTAGGATGTGCCGAAAATATTAATCAATTTCTCTTTAAAATGTCGCATTGGGCTAATTTTGACATGGCAAATACATTAATCTTTCACCCAGGAGCATACTGCCAGGTGAATAATCAAGTTTTAGCACCTTTAGATGCCCAAGCACTATGGTAAATATAAAGAGAAGGCATTCCTTGTGATTAGGTGAAGTGCTCAGACCTACTTATGGAAGCATACTAGTTAGCTTATCCTTTGGCTTGCACAGGGATTACTTGATGACTTTTAATCAATTTTGCTGGAAGTTAGGTGTAGTCGAATTTCGGTTGGCGAAGGTTGAATAACTTTTTTGTGCATTTCAAATATATTGTTTAAAAGATCTTAATTTAACGCCGCCATTTGTCTTTATGCAATCTCATAATCAAATTTCTTAAATATTTCCAACAGAAGTATGTATCGAAACAATCTGAATATGAAAAAGTTAGATTATGGGCTTTTTAGTATACATTTTCTAATGCCCACAATTTTTAAACTTATTGTAAACTCCTGGTACAATTAATTGTACTATTGACAAATAAAATTTCCTAGTTTATTATTTCAAAGCCATTGCCTAATGCCGTGTAAATGGTAATTTGTCAGTTTTTTATCAGCTCACTTATTTCGTCTTTTTAAATTAACAGTTTCACGACATAAATAGCGGAAAATAGTAAGATAATCTTTATATTATGCCTAGAAATATATTCGTTTTGTTATTTTCTTTTGGCGATCAATGAAGCTAACATCAACTTTCTGTAATTTGTGATCACATGAGTCGTGTGGTTAGGATTGTTAAATCAGATGCAGTCTCGCATACATTGTATGTATGCAAGACTGCTAGAGGTGAGAGCCGCATATCTAAATTTGATTTCCATATATATTCAATGCGGTTTGATCCTCGATAGTCAGTTTGCCGTCGTACTCTGATGATGATCATGGAAGGTCGAAGCGCGTCAGTGCGTTGCGGCTGGCGGTAGTTTTGTTATGTTGTTCGACGACTGGTTAAATACAATGGGATTGGTGTTACTTCAAGCTCGCAAACTTGATTTAAATAATTGTTACCACCACCCGCGCAATCAATTATTGTGAAATTGTCTACACATCTATGCTACTGTATAAGAAAATATTTGTATTGTTTAAACCACACACTGATTAATTTATACTGCTCTGTAGATATTATCGATTAACTTGAATTAAATGGAACCAATAGGTTGCCAAATTCAGGCGCGATATCATTAGACACAAATAAATTAGTTTCCAAAGCACTGCATCGGCTTTGGAGTTTCCCGGTTTTTCACGCGTTAGCATTAGAAGGAAGTAGTTTCGATGAGACAAATTACAGAGGTGATGAACATATGCAATATTTAAAATTGTTGTAAATTTAGTTAGGCATTTTATTTGAAAATAAGAGGTGTACCATTGCGCAACAAATGTTAGTCCCTACGGCAAACAACTTTGCGCATCATGGAGTGAAACCTAGTAGATATGACACACTGAAATTCTCAAATTTTATTGATAATTCTTGAATGACCTTAGTTATTTGGAACAAGAGGATAAAATTTTAAATTTCTTAAATATAGCTTCTCATTGAAGCGAAATCCAAGGTTCTATTAAACTTGGAGTCATATGGTGAATTATCATTTCTGGATGTCGAATGATTAAAGAACTAAAATTAGATAGAGATTCTTAGTGGTTGGAGGCACAATCAGGACTAATTAATAATTTAAAGTCAACTCATCCACATAGTATTAAAATTGGTAACTTAAAATTAATAATATATGGAAATCGAACTAATTAAACTTTTATAAATAAATATAAACCACCATGATGAATGGCATAATCAAATTTAATCATGATTAAAATTTCGTTATGTCAAATGGGAAATGGAGATTTGTGGGTCATTTTAATACCAAATTCAAATCAAAGTAGAAAAAAAGATACAATGACATTAAAAAGGAGAATACGAAATATATGAAAACATGCCATAGCACTAGTTACTAAACTTCTTTGCCAGAACAGAATATTGGACCGATAGAAATATCGGAAGTATATTAAATTCTATCTAAGGACTTTAACCTTATGTACATGTTTGAAACTGTATTTAAATATTAAAATAACAATAGATCAGCACTTGATTTTCATTCAGTAGAGAAAAAAATTTATTTAAATAGTATGGTTAAAATAACGCATATATATATATATATATATATATATATATATATATATATATATATATATATATATATATATATGGGTGTGTGTGTGTGTGTGGTCGGGATTACTATTAATTTATAAGTGGTAGAAGATAAAAATTTATGATATTTTAGATAATTTTAGTATTATCTTATAATTTCATCCTTTATTATTTATTTTATTGTATCGAATAACTTGTCTCTTATCAACAGTAGCACATATTAATGAAACTTTACGCATGCATCAGTGGATTTCAAAAGTTCTTTCCTGACCTTATTCATTTTAGAGTTTTTACCTTCTTTTAGCTTATCATTTTATTTAATCTTAAGTATTTAACGTGACTAGGTTCACCGACTGGTGTACTTAAATGATCTTTTAGCGTTTATAACAAGGAAAGTCACTCGAAAATAATTTATTTAGCAAAGTGTAAACAAATTGGTCCGACGTGTTCAAATAAGAATTCTCATTAATTACTATAGTTTTACTCAGATGAGCATACGCATGTAGGTAATTTTATTTAAATGATTGCTTTACAAGTCAGAACACGCAGACCCACATGCTTTCATTCAAGGCGTATACTTATCTAGTGATGTGTCATTAATTGTTTCGAAATTACTGTAATTTAACTTAGATGAACGTAAACTTGCAGGCTATTATATTCCACTGGCTGCTTTACAGTAAAACAAACAAACACATAAACGTCGCACACTTATCCTTTTAAAATCAGCTAAGATTAAGAGAGCCACCAGTAAGGATAGATGATTTCTATGAATCAGAATCTAACATGTCTTAATACGTGTTATTTCCAAATGCGTTAAGCTCACCGTTAACATAGAGGACCAGAAGATGGCCTCAAAATAAACGATGGGAGATAATAGACAGTGGATATGTAGATCATGATCAGGAAATTAAGTGGTGATTGATTGTCTTCAAGTCAAAAATTGGCTAAAATATACCGAAAATCAAACGCGTAAGATAATTTAAACCGTGTGCAACCTTGACATAACAATCCATCATACTTTTTTAAACAGTTGCAAATATAACGTATTCACGAGTTTCTCTCGTGGGTGGTTGAATTGCACTCTCAGTTGCACAATGATCCGATTGATCTTCATTTCCATATATTCGTTGATTTCGGTTTCGTGATGGCCGGGCGTTGATTCGTCCCCTCACTCCGAAGGCTTCCACACAATTCGT